>JADNYV010000549.1:0-22566 GCA_015501055.1 Mucidula mucida | reverse complement strand
CCGTGTCACTGAAAGAGCACCATACGGTCGTTGTTGATGAAAGCCAGATTTGAATGCCATTGTTCTCAATGAAACACAATGCTGAATCTTCTCAGAGCATCTGCCAGCAGAGAAGTTACGAACACATGGACACGCATGTGGGGCACACGATGTCGCGGCATACCTTGACTGAACAAGTAATTTCTTGCCAGAAATGGATCACTAGTCTGTATTGCTCAGTGGTCATGATCGTTTACACCTGCGATGAATTTGAACCTGTAGGACAAATTTCTGAGAGAATTCCATGAATAATTCTCCAAAAGTAGAGAACTTGAAGCTCATATCGAGTCTGAATAAACCACGCGATGAACATGATCGACTGACATAATATGATTCTCTTCGTTCTCTAGCTACTGCTTCCTCTGAAAGACGAAGACGAGTCTAAATAAGTTCAGAGGTATCACTCCACGTCGATCTTAATCAAAGAATGTTCGCTGAACAGGATGAGAGATTCCGGTTTCCAAACCGGCAACTAAAGCTTAAAATTACTTGAATCTGTACCACCATGCCCGCCGCGAAACCAGCGGCTCCCAAACGACGAAACCGCAAGCGAAAAAGACGCGCAGCCTCATCGTCCTCCTCCTCCGCATCTTCCTCATCAGAATCCGACTCTGAGCCCAAGACTCTGCCAACCATTAAAAATCACACCGTCCGCTGATCATGCATCGTCGTCCTCTGAATCGTCGTCTTCGTCTTCAGAGTCTGATTCGGACTCGGACTCGGATGTCCCCGCTGTTGCTGCTGCGTCGATAACACCAAAAGCCCAACCTCAGCCGCAGCGCTCGCCCTCTCCGCCGCCTGCGCAGATTCCATCCTTCATACCACCACAAAAAACCGATACCGAGCCCATTGAGCTCGAGGTCAAATTCCGCAAGTTCTGGATGGCTGCCGTGGCTGATGGCTTCAGTGAGGATCTCGATGAGCTGAGAAAGGTGAGTAGTGGGCAGGAAAAAAGGGAATTGACCTGACCTTCGCGCGTAGGAATCAAATTTGAGCAAAGCGCGGCTGGAGATGTTGGTTCATTCCTTGGCGGCCGGGACGGATGGCTTTTCCAAGGATGAGATGGAAGTTGTGTTGGGCTAGTCTGTGGTTGGCCGGTATTCTTTATATCAGCTTCGTCGACGAGGTTGGTTGGAGTAGACAGTGATGCGCTGCTCAGAACATAACTTAAACTCGCACCTTATTCCTGCCCTTGCAATTATGTGGGGGTGGGCAATCGGGGGGGTGTGCCTGTGCGCTTACTAAGCTGATCGAGAGCGCGAAACATGGCACAGCTAGTGTCAAACAACTTCTTGCTTCATTTCCACTTCGTTTTAAGTCTTGCATCTCGATTTCTTGACTGGATTAGTATGGATTAGTGTTATGTATGTAGGTAATGCTCTAGAAGTAAAAAATGTAGGGAATATTCCGAATATGAGTATCTATCAGGCTGATTATAATGCTTGTGGGATAGGTTCTCTCATTTCCACATCGTCGTCGTCGACCTCATCATCCGGGACATTGGAAGACTCATCTGAATGGGGTAAAGATCCTTCTTTCGCACCACCGCGTGCACGGCTGCAAACTGTGCTTTCTGAGCGCTAGAACGAGAAGGTGTTCTTTTCTCCTTTTGCAGGCCGAGAAAGCTTGTAGTACGCGACTTAGAGTCCCGTTTTGTATCCATGATCTGTATTTAACATTTTGGTCAATTATTCCACTGTGAAACCTGCCAAACTGACCCGCGACGTTGTTTTTCGGTCAGATCGTGCCACAAGTAACGCGAACTGTCACACATTCGTCACACAAAATGTTACTCCATCGTCGACGACAGCTCGCGCTTCGACGCGTCGACTGACCAGCTCAAAAAATTGGGGATGTATTTCAGGCATATAATGAAGGATTTTGGCCGGGGGAATTTCCCAAATTCGAAGTTTAAGCATGTATACTTATCGGGTTCACTGCCTTCCACTCAAAATTTTCGAAATCTGCCCGGCCAAATGACTTAGATATTATATCATACTACATCAGAATCTACAGAACCATCAAAATTGAGGTGAGGAAGCCAGGAGGGAGGTGTGCCATCGTGGTGGTGGAGGTAGCAGAGAGGGCCCAGGTAAGCCAAATAGTGGCAAGCTCGGGAAGGTCGCAGCATTGCCCACCCCCAAATTATGTACAATCACAGTTTAGATTTTCACATAGTTCCAATGGAATTTGCGAGTGAATCATGGGGGCATAGCTCAGCTGGGAGAGCAACAGACTGAAGATTATATAATCAGGGGCTTCTGGAGGTCCCCGGTTCAATCCCGGGTGCCCCCATCTTTTTAGCTAAATCAAACTTGAAAGACATTTTTGGTTTATCTTCGACTAAATGGCGTAATATATATTATATACTAGATTTAAACCCCCCGGGAGTCCATTTTTTTTTACGGTTACCAGCTTTGACTAGGTGATGTGGCGCAGCGGGGCACTGCCCAAATCCGAGGCATATCAATACTAGCTAGGGCTTACTGCAGCTTATTAGGGCCTAACTGTCGCCCAGGCCTGAGCCAATTATTAAGCTTCATCTCTCTCAGCAAAAAATGTGTTACATATACAAATTTCAACGTTTCAAGAAAAACATACCTCAAACTGTTCCGATTCTCATGATGTGATACGAAACTCAGGTATCTCATAATATTAAGGTCTGGTATCTACAACCGCACCGAAACTGAAGGTAGAAAATGGTATTCAATACAGTAATCTAGTGAAACACTGTTACAACATTCAAACTAACAAGGTATCCCGAACACACCTAAGTATCCACTAGCTCTTCTTCTTGGGAGGAGCGATCGTAGGTGTCACCTCCTCCTCCAAGTCCTCCACGGGCTTCATTGCACCAGAACCCTCAGCAGCCTTGTCATCCTTCTCGCCCGCGACGACAACCCCTTCTAACCACTTGTGGGTAGCCGCTTCGCCCGCTCCCACGCGCTTCGCCGGCTCCAACCTCAACATACCGCTCAAAAACGACGCCAAAGACTCGGCCTCTGGTTTGGGAAAGAGATATTTATCGTGCAGTACGGCGTCCAACGGCCAATACCGTAATTTGTTGATATGTCTCAACTCGCCCTTGCGGTTGAAGAATTCCGCACTATACTTTCCGCTAAGCGAGAGTGAACTGGGTATAGGTCCGAGCAGCTCAATGATCTGGGCGATATGGTCGTCGTCTTTGGAATAGCGCGAGCCCGAAGCCGGGTCGAACAGATAGTCGCCGCCAGTGATTAGCTCAAATACCACACAGGCGACGCTCCAGACATCTGCAGAAATGCCCCATTTAGATCCGAGGATGACTTCAGGACAGCGATATTGCCGCGTCTGAATGTCATCGGTAAAATGGTGCTCGACCCACGTCGCGTTACCCATGTCAGCAATCTTGACAGTAATTTTTTCAGTGCCCGTATAGACCGGGTCGGTCATGTCCTTTGGGGTATTCGGCCGTTGAGGGATGGGTGGTGCTTGCTGTGTGAGGAGAGAGGGCGCGGAGGAAGGATGAGTTATAGGCACGCGTTCGCCAAAACCTTCGCCCTCGCCCTCGCCTAGGGAAACGCTGCCGACTTCATCCGCCAGCTCATCTCCGATCTTACTCATGCCAAACGCCCATCGATCCAGCATCGGACTCGCGGTGGGACTGGGAAGCGGCTGTGAACCCGTTATGTAGATGCTCTCTGATCTGGGCGTCTGATTCCCACCGCGGCCTTTGGATGCTGGTACGCCGACCAGTCTAGTCGGTGGCGGCGTCGACGAGGAGGAAGCCGATTTAAGTTCGGCTTCTATTATCGCTTCGACGTCTTCGACTACGATGAGAACGTTTTCGGGTTTCAAATCTGTGTGTGGTTAGCACAATTGTGATCAGAGGCTGTAAACGTACCAGTATGTATAACACCACAACACCGGTGCATGTAATCGAGACCAAGGAGAACCTGCTTGGCTATCTGCTTAACAAGATGCATGGGAACGCCCTTGTTCTGATGGCGCTTGATCAGGCCCAATAGGTTTTCACCGAGCACCTCGAAGACCATGCAGACGTGAGTCCCGTTCGGGCCTTTATGCCGGAAATGATCTAAGAATGCCATTACGTGCGCTCGACCTGGATGACTGGGTGGCGTGGCAGGCGTTGACGAAGTGATGAGACGCTGGAGCAGCTTTATTTCGTCAAGAGCCGTCTCTGTGTAGCGGGGAGCGGATTTCACGACTTTGAGTGCAACGTGACGGTTTTCGCTAGGAAAAGATGAGGATGGGAGCGCGAAATAAGCGACACGACTTGCCGAACATCTCTGGCCAGCCAGACGGTTGAAAAGTGACCCCATCCGAGCTTGCGGACGACAATGTAACGGCCGTCGGAAAAAGAGTCGCCAATATGAACTGGGTGGTAGCCGCCCTTGACGTACTGGTAGAGATTTAGGAAAATAACACGAAACGAGACGAGACGGTACCTCTTCCCAGTCTTCTTCGTCTTCGGTCATGATGCTGGCAGAGGAATAGGAGCCGTGAGACATCGCGTCTGCTTATCTCTTGGAGAGCGATAAGGATTTCTGTAGGTGTTTCGTTACTCGATGCTTCCGCGTGATCGGCTCGTCGTTAGGCAGCTGCCAGCCGGATTATCAAAATGGGAGTGAAATCGATTAAATCTGCCTCGAGAGGCTGTTCTGGGGTATATGTCAGTATAGGCGCTAGTCGTCGTCCAGGTCGAACCCAAATGCGCACCATGTGATTGCATAAGCCGGATCACTGCGATCGGCCGGACCTGGCCTCCGCACTGCTATACGTTGATACATAATTCTCCGCTGCCACATGGTAATCCGATATGGTGTAACGGCTAACATTGCCGCCTTTCAATCCGCTAACAGCGATCGCGGCAGCTCGGGGTTCGATTCCCCGTATCGGAATCTGTCTGAACTTCAGACCACTTAATTTTGCTTGATGAATGGGACCTTTGACTCCCATTGTGATTTGTCAACTTTGACACGGCATTTGTTAAGTGAACGTTTGAACGATGTTCTCGATGGCCCATTCAGTACTGTCCTCCGTCTTTCACCGGCTCTCGTACCGAATGCCGATCACCGATCAATGTTTCTCCACTTTAGTCTTTACCCTTTTACTCTTCCCCGTCGTCGTTCAAGTTGCTGGCGTTGTTGTTGTTGTCGTAATTACCATCATCGTTGTTCACCTAACCGACGATTACGACGCCCGGTGCGCATGGCAAAGCCGACGCTGTTTCAGACTCTACTTGGACGCCCATCTCAAACATATTCAAAACCTCCCGAAAAGCAGTACTTTTCTAACAAGGCACAACTACTACGCATCGTTTCGGCTGAGCCTGTGGCATGTGGAGAGGACCATGCTATTCCTGATGACGAACCCACAGTGAGCACCATTGCCTACCCACGCATCACGAAAATGACGTCCATCTAGACTTTCCTGAGAACGACCAATGATGACCATAATGACACCGCGGTTTCCCTCTTACCGCCTCCATCAATCGTAGTCCAAGGCGACGACGATAGTGAAGATACCGATTCTGACGACATTTTCTACACTCCCAATTCCTCACCTCGAGTATCCATGGTGGCCCCGACTCTCCCAGAGTCCATCCCCTCCACAAGGACATGGGCCTCGAGGTCATCGACATCTGTCGAATCTGTATCGCTCGATGGCCACTCTCTTTTCTCATCCGACTCTTCACCCTCCACTGGAATCACTACACCCATGACTTCGGAAGCTGGCGATCATGAACCACTTCCGCGGCCCAAACGGCGACCTTCACAGACCAAGTATGATACTTTTGCGCAGGACTCTCAATGGCTTTGCACTCCCTCCAGACACAACTCCCTTCGTTCCACTCAGACACCAAATTTGACACGCTCGTCTAGCGCGCGGACGTCGCCGCCCAGTACAAAACCTGGCGGTGGTACCCGTCCCTCCATTCCCCGGTCCGCCACCACGCGCTCTCCGTCTGTATCACGTTCGTCGTCGCCTGCCTCGCGGTCCCATAAGCAGACGCCGAGTATCATGATGAGTATGACTGCCTTGTTGGAGGAAGAAGAAAACGCACTTGGGTCGTTTCGACCACTGTATAACACTTACGCTCCTCCTAATGCTCGATCGCGTAATGTTTCTGCTCCTACGCGGCCATTATCCGGACACGCGCGTCACAATAGCCTCCCTACCTCTACCTCTTACAGTCCTTCAATTCCCTCTTCGGGTACGCCGGGATACACGTCGTTAACTCTGCCACGAGCGCCTCCTCCCGCCTTCGCTCCAAGCGTCAACACTAGCAGTAGACGTTTGAGCATCCTCGGAAACAAAGATTTCGTGGACTTGACCAAGAGCGGTATCGCTCAAACAACGATGGCCAGTGTTGAGGTTGTACGGGGATTGGTTGGTGGCGGTGGGAAAGGCTTGTTCCATCGAAAGCCTGCTCCCAAAGGTGACGTTTTAGGATTCACCAGCTACCGCGTGCCTCCTTCGTCTGTTCCGGCCAATGGCGTTTTAGTCCAGGTCTGGAGTGTGGGTGTCGATTGCATAGATTTTCGTTTAGCCTCGTCAGAATCGACGGGGTTTGTGCCCGGGCGGAGTTTTGTGGGTCGTGTCTGGAATGTGGATGGGAGGTGAAGGATGAGGTGGCACGGAAGGGCGAGTGGGTCGTCGGACTACTGGACGTAAGAAAGGTAATGGATGCTTCTTGTTGGTCTGCGTATATGCTGAAATAGCATTTTTAGTGTGGCGCCTTGCAAGAATTCATCGTTACGGATCGGCATCGGGTTTACAGAGTCCCGTATCCGCTGTCTGAAGGGAACATGAGTCCTGATGAGTTGGCGCTCCTGCCGCTGTGCGGGGTGTCTGCGTATCGTGCCGTCCGAACATTTGCTGTGGCTTTTGGGACTTCAGTTATGCCTTTCGAAGATGGCGTGGTGCGGCGATTTACGAATGATCACGAACCAGGGCAGACGAGCCGTCGCGTGCTGGTCTTGCGAGGACACGATGGAATTGGTGGGATGGCAGTGCAGATGCTGGCGAATAGAGGGTGGAGAGTCTGCGTGCATGCTCCTATGCCGGCTCTGAAGGATGAAGACGAATATATGCGGGATATTGAGGACCGTATCCGAGAGTGGGGGGGTGAAGAGGTCGTATTCGACGACGGCGAGGGCCGGGGTGCGGTTGTGCGTGTTATCGAGCGTCTCATGGGAGACGGCGATACCTTTGACGCCATTCTTGATACTGTGGGTGGGAAGGATATCTGGGAGGTGTCGCAGAAGCTCTTGAATGGGACTGGGAAGGGGAAGAGCTGTGGGCAGTTCACGACTCTTGTCGGGGACATACCTGAAAAGATCATCCCGAGTGCTGGATCGCACTTCAAGGCTGGCCTGCGGTCGTTGCGCAATACACACAACCACGAGGGAAGCAAGGTTGGTTATGCGTGGGTGAGCATCGCGCAGGATGTCGACTGGGAAGGAGAGGATGTACGGGATAGTATAGGCGCGGTTCTTCGTCTCGCCATCAACGAAGGTATAAGACCTTTTGTTGGCGGAGATGCCAGGACGGTTCCATTCGAACGGACACCAAACGTCTTTTCTGCGGGGTTTTTCAATAGTGGGAGTACTGTAGTTGTTAAGGTTGTTTCATGACATTCGGCTATACTTATTAGGACGTGTACATTCTATCGATACAGTGTAACATAGGTAATACAGTGCAGCTTTTAAGGCGAATGTTACGATGGGCCTTCGACCATGACCGTCGGGTTCCCGGATGGTCGTTCAAAGAACGGGATAGTGCGGAGGTTGTCCGGAGTAGGGCCCTCGGCTTCCAGCTTTTTACGTGCGCGTTCAGTCTAAGAAGCGGATTCAGAGCTTGAGATTATCAGCTGGACTCGGAGGCTTACGATTCCGGATGCAGCTATGCCTCTCTCGAGGCCTTCGAGAAGTGTACACGCTTTACATAGCTCATTGCTCGACATATACCCACAGCGCTTGCACGTTTCTAAATAAAACTTAGATATCTGGGCTAGACAAAAGGAAAACCCATACGCTGTAGCTTCTGAGTCGCCTTGACCTCGTCGCGTATCTCAAACGCCTCTCCGGAATGTATTATGTCGATGATGGCACTGGGCCGCGCTGCTTCGAGATCCTTGAGAAACGTCCGTGCGTGTCCTCGGTAGGCATCCGGCGAGTAGATACATTCGGTCGAAAAGTAGTCTAGTTTCTTAAAGTATGCATACCTATGCTTCATGTAGTAAGCAAATGGAAGGAGAGTGTATGACTCACATAACGATCTCCTTCTCGTACGCATACTTGAACGGCTTGGAGCGTTTGATCGTGTCTTCGCCCTGTGTCACGATGGACGTACAGCGGCCCAGACGCGCAATGTCGCCTCTCATGACTGATAGAACGTTAGAACGCGCCTGAAGCATGCACGGTGGTCCATACTATTCATCAGGACGGTCTCTGCAATATCATCCGCGTTATGTCCCGTTACTATATGATCCACACCAAGCATCGCTGCTCCTCTATCCAGCGCCTGTCGCCGAAATACGCCGCAGAACGTGCAATTGTTCTTGCGCCCCACTTCGGCGACGATGGAGTCCATGGTCCAGCCGTACAACTCGTCATACGAGAGAATCTTGAGCGGCATGTCGTATTGCTGTTGATTACGCTTAACAGTCTCTAGCGAGTCGTCGCGGTAGCCCGTGATGCCTCGTCGATGGACAAGAGGAATAGATCCAAGCCGTACTTGTAGCGCTCGTTGAGGGCTTTCATTACATATGCTAGGACGGTGGAATCTGCCATTACATGGGATCAGGCGTGAAGAGATGGACGAGCATAGTAGGAGATACCCTTTCCCCCAGATGCCCCGATGGCTACACGGTCGCCCGGCTTGAATAACTTGGAATCTGAAATAGTGTTGTGCACCTCGGTTTCGAAGACGTAGAAAAAGCAGTCTTTGCAGATTTGCTGGCCAGTTTTTGGGCGTTTCAGCATGGCCCGCGCGGTGTGGCAGAGCGCGCAGGTTCGAGGCGCCATGAGGGAATGGAGGAAAGGAAGGTGATCGATCATGATCGACTGACTCTATGGTTAGCTGATTTTGCGCAAGTCTGCGCGCGACTAGCCACACCCGAGTTTGCCAAGGATGTTATCGGTGCCTCTTCTCGGTCCCTCAGCACGGTCACTAGTTCCAAGATGGAAACAAATAAAAGAGTACAAATCCCGATTCAGAGCTGTAGTGGTACAATGTGGTAACTATTAAGAAGGAGAGACATCTCGGCGGTACGAACTACTTCGCCTTATGGAAGAAGCTGCGGTCCAGAGAACTCCTACCAACTTTCTCAATATCCTGTTCAATGAGTCCCTTGTAAGGCACCCAATGGTATCGGTTTCCCGACTTTGCCTCGCGATCCTAGAGACTCGTCAGAATCGGCACTCAGATCGTTGATTGAGAACATACAGCGCTAGAGACGGGACCGTCGCTTATAATACGGACCTTGCATCCCTTCTTGAGCCGAACTTGACCTTCCTTGAGACCAAGGGTCTTGCTGTAGAGCGGGTAATCCATGTCTTGAGCAAGGTAACACACAACATCTTTCTACACCAATCGTCAATATGATCGGGGGGACTCGAATAGATCTATCGCACTCGAAGACGTCGATTGAGCTTGCGGCCTTGAAGGTCCCGTCTCAGTTTATTATCCTCGATAATCCTGGTCGGGTCTCTGATCGATGGTAGGGGGTACCACTCGTCTTCCTTTATGTGAATAGTCACCGAGAATCGGTAGTTGAAATCGTCCGACATCGTCTCCGCCTGGTTTGTTGGGGCCGTTCTCACGTCCTAGACAATGCGAATACTGAATTGAGATGGCAGAGGCCTGCAGCACCTAAACTTACGGTGACACGACGATCCTTTACTTCCGTGATTTTCCCTGGCGTTCCCGCTGGGATCTCTGTGCCGTCGGACGCTAAAGTTGCCTTGGCCATTATGACCTTCTGCCCGACCTAAAAACACGCAACGTTAGAGAATAAAATCACGGAGGGCAGGGGAACAGGAGACCTACCTTGAACCTCTCTACAGACGGAGGCAATTTGTTTAGAGCGGTAGTCATGATGGTGTACGCAGAGGAGAGGGACTTGGTTCACGGTAAGGATTGGCCTATCCACTATTTAAGAGTCAAATTGAGGGCGCGTTATCTTAGTGATGGATCAAGAATCAAGACAAACAACGGCACGAAGAAGATGGCTACCACACCGCCTGCCGTGCTTCGATAAAAAAAACGGAGACTCCGTGGCTTACAGCTTTCTATCTTGAGACAAAATACTGACTCGACTAGACATCGTGAGAACGGTGTGTGGTTCGAAGTACAGCTGTATGAAGATGCATCAGGCATGTGAAGATGCTGCAAGGCGCCTAACGAAGGCTTGTCTGTTTTAACAGCATCTCGGTGTCAGATGGGGACCCCAATATGCTGAAGAAACAGGGTTCTGGGACCTACATGAATAGCGTCCTGAGGTCACGGACGTGCGCAATCATTCCAGGTCTCCGCGTTCTAGCCGATGTAGTGACCTTGTTATTGACTGGAAGGACGCCACCGTAGGTGCTTTGAGGGGCACCAGCTGACTCCGAGAGGCTAACCCAGTGATCAAGACATCGGAGAGCTGCTATAACAAAAATTGGTAGCTAGAAAGACTCACTGGAGGAGGAAGAGTAAGCCTTGGGCATGAAAATATTCTAAACAGGCGCGATTTGCGTCGGCATCTCGGCGTGAAATCTGAGAGTACTGCCGTATACGTACTTCTTGTTCCCCAAGGAGCAAGCACTAAGTCAGTATGCCGGAATTGTGTGTCACGCATAATAGGTGGCATTCGATGTTGGATCAAACGAGGGAAAAACTGTCAGTTGTTCAGGTCCTTCGCACGATATATCCGGTCGTTTCTCAGGAAGCCGCGAAGAGTAGGATACTCCGCACACTCTGAAATATTATTGTACTCTCTGCAATATCTACAACTAGATAGGTTCATCCCCGTCACTGTGGTAGACTGAGGTGGAAGCTACTGCGGCGGCCGCTTCCGCATATGAAGTCGTAGTGTCCGCAATAGATGCAGAAAAACATCAATCGTCATCTCTTAGCAATAGTCACTCGTCTTTAGATTGACTTCTTCCCCGATAAATTTGTCGTGCGCCCAGGTAGTACGATCATTGAATTTTTGCTATTGTTTTCTTTCAATATCCAGGTCCCCGTGTTCTACTAGTGGCCGATGTAGTTGACCGTGTACCAAGTAACTGTAAGTGTTTTAAGGTGCCATAGAGGGGAGAAAAGGGTAATATAGGTCGAAAACTTGAGTCAGTCATAAAAGCTGTAGGAAGAGTGAAGCCTTGAACATACCTTTAACAGGCGTACGATCTGCGTCGGTATCTTGGCTCGTAATGTTAGACAGTCTGCATCCAGATCTTTTAAGAATGACTTGTCGCTGGGCGCTGATCTTCAACAGCCACTATGCCGGAACTGATAGGTGGCGTTTGATGCCTGAATCAAATGTCGTGAGTTGTCAAGGTTCTTATCGAGTAATTTATCAATCGGGACAATTAGTATAGGCACTGCTCGTTAAGTAGAGGTCACAGAGAGCTCCAGAGGTAGGGATGCTCCGAGTTATACTCCATGATCGGAGACTCTGAATCTGCTTCCCAAGCTGTAATCTGTCACAATTACAGTCAATCAGATGTAGAAAGTATTGAGTGAATGATACTCATCGAAGTAGTTGAGCTATCCCATTGAGCAGTGTGCTTCGGAACCAAGAATAGGCAGGTATCATGTGATCAATAACGTTGACTCCCGTCGCCGTGAGAAAATGCATTCACTTCGAACATTACCACCAAGAAACGAGTATCACGTCGACGAGCTTCAGAGTCAATGACCTACAATGTTCACGGAAGACGTAGTTGTAGGTGGTCCATGAGCCTCGGCCTGCCGAAATTCACTCGTCTTCAGATTGATTTCTCCCTCGATGAATTTGTTGTGCGCCCAGGTACAGTTGAATTCGACCTCCCCAGGCGCCTCAGATTCTGGGATGAAATAGCGCGTCCGTGGCTCTTGAAACGTGGATACGTACTCTTCAAATTCGAACCATACGACAAGGACAACATTTGGGGCTGTTACTGCTTTCCTGCCACACCAAATGTTCCTACAGATGATGGTTTACCGTTCGCGCTTCACGATGATCTTCCCCTTGACCTCGCTGAGAGCTGTGAACACTATCATTACAGACCTTTCGAAGCTTCATCCATGGTACGTGACAAAGGTCCCAAAGTTTACGATATCTAATTCCGGGTAGGGACGGGTAGTCTTCGCACAAGACAAAAAAGAGAGGCATGTAGCTATAAAACTGGTTCGTTCTGGCAGCGAAGAGTCGCGGATCCTACACCTCCTCTTTGATGCTCAGAAGCTCCGCGACACGCGCATGATACCCGGAATTCTCCCAATTCTCGACATGCTGCCCTTTGGAGGTCATTGGCTTGCTGTTATGCCACGGTAAACTGACATTCGAAGCCGCTTTTTTTTGCAAAATACTGATTGATACCAAGGTGGGGTGATACCGTCGGGTCTCCGTGGTTCCAAAGCATGCAAGAAATTCTCACACTCATACGTTGCTTAATCGAAGGCTTGAGCCATGTCCATAGCTTTAAGATTGTACACCGAGTGAGGATTTCTGTAGCTCTCGATTACACGCGGCTGACAGTCGTTTTGAACAGGACGTTGATACATACAACATGCTCGTCAATCACGTACAGCTCACAGAGGAAACGTCAGAATACTGTATACGTCAGCGGATGCGACGGGAAGAACGGATGAAGTACGTGCTGTTCGATTTCGATTTTTCCCTTCTGCTTCCACCCGAAACTTGCATTGAGTCTTGTCGTCGGCCCTACAAGGAGAGTGTAGTTGGACACGACACTCCCATTCCTGACGTCTGGCAAGGGGAGTACGAATATAATCCTTTTGCCTACGACGTAGGCTGTTTGGGGGAGTTTTTATGTTTTCGGTTTCAAGTAAGTCGAATCCGGAAGTTTGTCTGTTGCACCAATTTGACAATCCTGGAGCATCTTACACCGCTAGTGCCCATGCTAGCGCCTCTTTTTGACAGCATGATTCACTGGAATGTAGAGTCACGGTTGACTGCTGCTCAAGCCTTGCAGTTCTTCGATGATCTGTATCCTCAACTCGACCAGGAGCAATTGCAGAGTTATCCGCCGAAGTATGACCTGCTCACCAGCCTGCCTTATGAGGAGCATGATCGTTGGGCTGGCTTGCCAAAGGACTTCGTGAAACAGTGGTCGCATATGCGCATGCCGAAGGTTCCGATAACTATCAAGCTGTTGCGTTTGATATGTAGACCTCGCTTTGGTGCTGCATTGGTGCGGACACTGCGGAGGATCATAGACAAATTCATCTGGCGTAATGCGGCTGTGACTGGTGTCGCGTCTCGCGTTTCCTTGTGAACTGGTCAATGGGTCCGACGAGCTTGTAGTTACTCAGTGTACTTTGATGAGTGGAACCTTGAATCATTGAGATCTAATTTTCCTAAAGTATTCTCTGTTGTATATTGCAGCCGCACGGTACATTCAAATACAGAGGGACTTAAAGTTGGCTGCAACACGACAGCAAACTGACCTCGAAGACCTATTCGCATAATCCCTCAAGCAAGGTAGATCGGACCGAAAGGTTAGTGACCAGCATATATACCCATTGGCTACGCATCAAGTCAAGCGCCCACGCGTTGACCGGCCACGAAGTGAGACCGGAGCTGCCAAAACACTAAGTGTACGAAAGCTACGAAAAGGACAGACCTGGAACCATCACAAAACAAATAATAATGTTTAAAAGGCTGGCAAAACTTCGCTGATAGCCATATACTGGCCCTGTTTCGCTGTGGCGCTTAGATGACGGCGAGGGAGTTGCCGTCCTCAAGGCACATCCCAAAGCAGTTCGTTATAGGCGGCTTTGACCGCAGTAGCATTGACTGCGTATCCAGCCCCAGATCCGACTTGTTGCGAATGCGGCAGATGTGAAGATGTTCTGCGTATTTCGCGTCAGTATTCGTGCTGTATACAGGAAGACCAGACAACATTACCTGTACAACAAAGCAGTGGCAGCTGTGTCTCGACCCCAGCTTTGCAGAAACTTCGCGGAGGCCAAAGCTGTCGGCTTGACTCTAAAGTAAACTTATGTACTATAGTGTCTGCGAACGTTCTGGATGGATTCAAGGTCAACGGTGTAAAGATAATATGTAGTCATGAAGCGCCAATGAGGGACAGGATACGTAGGTATCGCTGCCATGGGTATTGACAGGCGGTCCCGAATATGCGAGCGCGCCAGTTGCTGGGTTTTGAGTGGAAAACATCACTAGGAGCGAGTTCCTCGATGAGATCAAGTCATTGGTGGAGACGAGTTCCGTATATTCCTATATCGTCTGGAAACTGAGTCCAAAGAAGGTGATGGTCAAGAATATACCAGGACAGACAGTTCATTTACCGGTTGCGTTTCGCACCGTCCAACCGTCCAACCAGAGATGACGCTGGACACTTGTCCTGTGTTTACTAAACGGTCGAATAGGCGGGCATTTTGTAGAGGTCTGCGATCGATGATAGTGGATAATCATGTTGTCTGTTCTGCAGGAACAGCAACAGCGCGTCAGGTTTTCATCGTCAAGCTTCGTCGCGTCAAGGGTCGTCAATTTTCCGGTACAGATAGTCAAAGGCACCGATTAACAGCTCAGTCAATATGCTGAGACATCTTTAGAGTCTTATGTTGTTCGTTCTCGATGCTAGTCTTCGCAATCTGGACAAGTGAAACGCAGGTTGTCGCCTGAGAGACTGGCGGTACGTCCGGAATTGTCACATAATATGTGTATCCTGCGCATTTTTGCCAATGTTCTTGGAAGATGGGACGAGTGTCGCAGAAGCGCCTGAATGGGACTGGGAAAGGGAAGAGCTGTGGGCAGTTCTCGACTCTTGTCGGGGACATACCCGAGAAGATCATCCCGAGTGCTGGATCGCACTTCAAGGCTGGTCTGCGGTCATTGCGAAATACTCATAACCACAAGGGAAGCAAGGTCGGTTATGCGTGGGTGAGCATCGCGCAGGATGTCGACTGGGAAGGCGAGGATGTACGGGACAGTATAGGCGCGGTCCTTCGTCTCGCCATCAACGAAGGTATAAAACCTTCTGTTGGCGGAGATGCCAGGACGGTTCCATTCGAACGGACACCAAATGTCTTTTCTGCGGGATTTTTCAATAGTGGGAGTACTGTTGTTGTTAAGGTTGTTTCATAACATTCGGCTATACTTATTAGGACGTGTACATTCTATCGATACAGTGTAACATAGGTAATACAGTGCAGCTTTTAGGCGAATGTTACGATGGGCCTTCAACCATGACTATTGGGTTGCCGGACGGTCGTTCAAAGAACGGGATAGTGCGGAGGTTGTCCGGAGTAGGGCCCTCGGCTTCCAGCTTTTTACGTGCGCGTTCAGTCTAAGAAGCGGATTCAGAGCTTGAGGTGATCATCTGGAGTCGGAGGCTTACGATTCCGGATGCAGCTATGCCTCTCTCGAGGCCTTCGAGAAGTGTACACGCTTTACATAGCTCATTGCTCGACATATACCCACAGCGCTTGCACGTTTCTAAATAAAACTTAGATATCTGGGCTAGACAAAAGGAAAACCCATACGCTGTAGCTTCTGAGTCGCCTTGACCTCGTCGCGTATCTCAAACGCCTCTCCGGAATGTATTATGTCGATGATGGCACTGGGCCGCGCTGCTTCGAGATCCTTGAGAAACGTCCGTGCGTGTCCTCGGTAGGCATCCGGCGAGTAGATACATTCGGTCGAAAAGTAGTCTAGTTTCTTAAAGTATGCATACCTATGCTTCATGTAGTAAGCAAATGGAAGGTAAGTGTATGACTCACAAAACAATCTCCTTCTCGTACGCATACTTGAACGGCTTGGAGCGTTTGATCGTGTCTTCGCCCTGTGTCACGATGGACGTACAGCGGCCCAGACGCGCAATGTCGCCTCTCATGACTGATAGAACGTTAGAACGCGCCTGAAGCATGCACGGTGGTCCGTACTATTCATCAGGACGGTCTCTGCAATATCATCCGCGTTATGTCCCGTTACTATATGATCCACACCAAGCATCGCTGCTCCTCTATCCAGCGCCTGGCGCCTGAACACGCCGCAGAACGTGCAATTGTTCTTGCGCCCCACTTCGGCGACGATGGAGTCCATGGTCCAGCCGTACAACTCGTCATACGAGAGAATCTTGAGCGGCATGTCGTATTGCTGTTGATTACGCTTAACAGTCTCTAGCGAGTCGTCGCGGTAGCCCGTGATGCCCTCGTCGATGGACAAGAGGAATAGATCCAAGCCGTACTTGTAGCGCTCGTTGAGGGCTTTCATTACATATGCTAGGACGGTGGAATCTGCCATTACATGGGATCAGGCGTGAAGAGATGGACGAGCATAGTAGGAGATACCCTTTCCCCCAGATGCCCCGATGGCTACACGGTCGCCCGGCTTGAATAACTTGGAATCTGAAATAGTGTTGTGCACCTCGGTTTCGAAGACGTAGAAAAAGCAGTCTTTGCAGATTTGCTGGCCAGTTTTTGGGCGTTTCAGCATGGCCCGCGCGGTGTGGCAGAGCGCGCAGGTTCGAGGCGCCATGAGGGAATGGAGGAAAGGAAGGGTGATCGATCATGATCGACTGACTCTATGGTTAGCTGATTTTGCGCAAGTCTGCGCGCGACTAGCCACACCCGAGTTTGCCAAGGATGTTATCGGTGCCTCTTCTCGGTCCCTCAGCACGGTCACTAGTTCCAAGATGGAAACAAATAAAAGAGTACAAATCCCGATTCAGAGCTGTAGTGGTACAATGTGGTAACTATTAAGAAGGAGAGACATCTCGGCGGTACGAACTACTTCGCCTTATGGAAGAAGCTGCGGTCCAGAGAACTCCTACCAACTTTCTCAATATCCTGTTCAATGAGTCCCTTGTAAGGCACCCAATGGTATCGGTTTCCCGACTTTGCCTCGCGATCCTAGAGACTCGTCAGAATCGGCACTCAGATCGTTGATTGAGAACATACAGCGCTAGAGACGGGACCGTCGCTTATAATACGGACCTTGCATCCCTTCTTGAGCCGAACTTGACCTTCCTTGAGACCAAGGGTCTTGCTGTAGAGCGGGTAATCCATGTCTTGAGCAAGGTAACACACAACATCTTTCTACACCAATCGTCAATATGATCGGGGGGACTCGAATAGATCTATCGCACTCGAAGACGTCGATTGAGCTTGCGGCCTTGAAGGTCCCGTCTCAGTTTATTATCCTCGATAATCCTGGTCGGGTCTCTGATCGATGGTAGGGGGTACCACTCGTCTTCCTTTATGTGAATAGTCACCGAGAATCGGTAGTTGAAATCGTCCGACATCGTCTCCGCCTGGTTTGTTGGGGCCGTTCTCACGTCCTAGACAATGCGAATACTGAATTGAGATGGCAGAGGCCTGCAGCACCTAAACTTACGGTGACACGACGATCCTTTACTTCCGTGATTTTCCCTGGCGTTCCCGCTGGGATCTCTGTGCCGTCGGACGCTAAAGTTGCCTTGGCCATTATGACCTTCTGCCCGACCTAAAAACACGCAACGTTAGAGAATAAAATCACGGAGGGCAGGGGAACAGGAGACCTACCTTGAACCTCTCTACAGACGGAGGCAATTTGTTTAGAGCGGTAGTCATGATGGTGTACGCAGAGGAGAGGGACTTGGTTCACGGTAAGGATTGGCCTATCCACTATTTAAGAGTCAAATTGAGGGCGCGTTATCTTAGTGATGGATCAAGAATCAAGACAAACAACGGCACGAAGAAGATGGCTACCACACCGCCTGCCGTGCTTCGATAAAAAAAACGGAGACTCCGTGGCTTACAGCTTTCTATCTTGAGACAAAATACTGACTCGACTAGACATCGTGAGAACGGTGTGTGGTTCGAAGTACAGCTGTATGAAGATGCATCAGGCATGTGAAGATGCTGCAAGGCGCCTAACGAAGGCTTGTCTGTTTTAACAGCATCTCGGTGTCAGATGGGGACCCCAATATGCTGAAGAAACAGGGTTCTGGGACCTACATGAATAGCGTCCTGAGGTCACGGACGTGCGCAATCATTCCAGGTCTCCGCGTTCTAGCCGATGTAGTGACCTTGTTATTGACTGGAAGGACGCCACCGTAGGTGCTTTGAGGGGCACCAGCTGACTCCGAGAGGCTAACCCAGTGATCAAGACATCGGAGAGCTGCTATAACAAAAATTGGTAGCTAGAAAGACTCACTGGAGGAGGAAGAGTAAGCCTTGGGCATGAAAATATTCTAAACAGGCGCGATTTGCGTCGGCATCTCGGCGTGAAATCTGAGAGTACTGCCGTATACGTACTTCTTGTTCCCCAAGGAGCAAGCACTAAGTCAGTATGCCGGAATTGTGTGTCACGCATAATAGGTGGCATTCGATGTTGGATCAAACGAGGGAAAAACTGTCAGTTGTTCAGGTCCTTCGCACGATATATCCGGTCGTTTCTCAGGAAGCCGCGAAGAGTAGGATACTCCGCACACTCTGAAATATTATTGTACTCTCTGCAATATCTACAACTAGATAGGTTCATCCCCGTCACTGTGGTAGACTGAGGTGGAAGCTACTGCCGGCGGCCGCTTCCGCATATGAAGTCGTAGTGTCCGCAATAGATGCAGAAAAACATCAATCGTCATCTCTTAGCAATAGTCACTCGTCTTTAGATTGACTTCTTCCCCGATAAATTTGTCGTGCGCCCAGGTAGTACGATCATTGAATTTTTGCTATTGTTTTCTTTCAATATCCAGGTCCCCGTGTTCTACTAGTGGCCGATGTAGTTGACCGTGTACCAAGTAACTGTAAGTGTTTTAAGGTGCCATAGAGGGGAGAAAAGGGTAATATAGGTCGAAAACTTGAGTCAGTCATAAAAGCTGTAGGAAGAGTGAAGCTTGAACATACCTTTAACAGGCGTACGATCTGCGTCGGTATCTTGGCTCGTAATGTTAGACAGTCTGCATCCAGATCTTTTAAGAATGACTTGTCGCTGGGCGCTGATCTTCAACAGCCACTATGCCGGAACTGATAGGTGGCGTTTGATGCCTGAATCAAATGTCGTGAGTTGTCAAGGTTCTTATCGAGTAATTTATCAATCGGGACAATTAGTATAGGCACTGCTCGTTAAGTAGAGGTCACAGAGAGCTCCAGAGGTAGGGATGCTCCGAGTTATACTCCATGATCGGAGACTCTGAATCTGCTTCCCAAGCTGTAATCTGTCACAATTACAGTCAATCAGATGTAGAAAGTATTGAGTGAATGATACTCATCGAAGTAGTTGAGCTATCCCATTGAGCAGTGTGCTTCGGAACCAAGAATAGGCAGGTATCATGTGATCAATAACGTTGACTCCCGTCGCCGTGAGAAAATGCATTCACTTCGAACATTACCACCAAGAAACGAGTATCACGTCGACGAGCTTCAGAGTCAATGACCTACAATGTTCACGGAAGACGTAGTTGTAGGTGGTCCATGAGCCTCGGCCTGCCGAAATTCACTCGTCTTCAGATTGATTTCTCCCTCGATGAATTTGTTGTGCGCCCAGGTACAGTTGAATTCGACCTCCCCAGGCGCCTCAGATTCTGGGATGAAATAGCGCGTCCGTGGCTCTTGAAACGTGGATACGTACTCTTCAAATTCGAACCATACGACAAGGACAACATTTGGGGCTGTTACTGCTTTCCTGCCACACCAAATGTTCCTACAGATGATGGTTTACCGTTCGCGCTTCACGATGATCTTCCCCTTGACCTCGCTGAGAGCTGTGAACACTATCATTACAGACCTTTCGAAGCTTCATCCATGGTACGTGACAAAGGTCCCAAAGTTTACGATATCTAATTCCGGGTAGGGACGGGTAGTCTTCGCACAAGACAAAAAAGAGAGGCATGTAGCTATAAAACTGGTTCGTTCTGGCAGCGAAGAGTCGCGGATCCTACACCTCCTCTTTGATGCTCAGAAGCTCCGCGACACGCGCATGATACCCGGAATTCTCCCAATTCTCGACATGCTGCCCTTTGGAGGTCATTGGCTTGCTGTTATGCCACGGTAAACTGACATTCGAAGCCGCTTTTTTTTGCAAAATACTGATTGATACCAAGGTGGGGTGATACCGTCGGGTCTCCGTGGTTCCAAAGCATGCAAGAAATTCTCACACTCATACGTTGCTTAATCGAAGGCTTGAGCCATGTCCATAGCTTTAAGATTGTACACCGAGTGAGGATTTCTGTAGCTCTCGATTACACGCGGCTGACAGTCGTTTTGAACAGGACGTTGATACATACAACATGCTCGTCAATCACGTACAGCTCACAGAGGAAACGTCAGAATACTGTATACGTCAGCGGATGCGACGGGAAGAACGGATGAAGTACGTGCTGTTCGATTTCGATTTTTCCCTTCTGCTTCCACCCGAAACTTGCATTGAGTCTTGTCGTCGGCCCTACAAGGAGAGTGTAGTTGGACACGACACTCCCATTCCTGACGTCTGGCAAGGGGAGTACGAATATAATCCTTTTGCCTACGACGTAGGCTGTTTGGGGAGTTTTTATGTTTTCGGTTTCAAGTAAGTCGAATCCGGAAGTTTGTCTGTTGCACCAATTTGACAATCCTGGAGCATCTTACACCGCTAGTGCCCATGCTAGCGCCTCTTTTTGACAGCATGATTCACTGGAATGTAGAGTCACGGTTGACTGCTGCTCAAGCCTTGCAGTTCTTCGATGATCTGTATCCTCAACTCGACCAGGAGCAATTGCAGAGTTATCCGCCGAAGTATGACCTGCTCACCAGCCTGCCTTATGAGGAGCATGATCGTTGGGCTGGCTTGCCAAAGGACTTCGTGAAACAGTGGTCGCATATGCGCATGCCGAAGGTTCCGATAACTATCAAGCTGTTGCGTTTGATATGTAGACCTCGCTTTGGTGCTGCATTGGTGCGGACACTGCGGAGGATCATAGACAAATTCATCTGGCGTAATGCGGCTGTGACTGGTGTCGCGTCTCGCGTTTCCTTGTGAACTGGTCAATGGGTCCGACGAGCTTGTAGTTACTCAGTGTACTTTGATGAGTGGAACCTTGAATCATTGAGATCTAATTTTCCTAAAGTATTCTCTGTTGTATATTGCAGCCGCACGGTACATTCAAATACAGAGGGACTTAAAGTTGGCTGCAACACGACAGCAAACTGACCTCGAAGACCTATTCGCATAATCCCTCAAGCAAGGTAGATCGGACCGAAAGGTTAGTGACCAGCATATATACCCATTGGCTACGCATCAAGTCAAGCGCCCACGCGTTGACCGGCCACGAAGTGAGACCGGAGCTGCCAAAACACTAAGTGTACGAAAGCTACGAAAAGGACAGACCTGGAACCATCACAAAACAAATAATAATGTTTAAAAGGCTGGCAAAACTTCGCTGATAGCCATATACTGGCCCTGTTTCGCTGTGCGCTTAGATGACGGCGAGGGAGTTGCCGTCCTCAAGGCACATCCCAAAGCAGTTCGTTATAGGCGGCTTTGACCGCAGTAGCATTGACTGCGTATCCAGCCCCAGATCCGACTTGTTGCGAATGCGGCAGATGTAAAGATGTTCTGCGTATTTCGCGTCAGTATTCGTGCTGTATACAGGAAGACCAGACACCATTACCTGTACAACAAAGCAGTGGCAGCTGTGTCTCGACCCCAGCTTTGCAGAAACTTCGCGGAGGCCAAAGCTGTCGGCTTGACTCTAAAGTAAACTTATGTACTATAGTGTCTGCGAACGTTCTGGATGGATTCAAGGTCAGCGGTGTAAAGATAATATGTAGTCATGAAGCGCCAATGAGGGACAGGATACGTAGGTATCGCTGCCATGGGTATTGACAGGCGGTCCCGAATATGCGAGCGCGCCAGTTGCTGGGTTTTGAGTGGAAAACATCACTAGGAGCGAGTTCCTCGATGAGATCAAGTCATTGGTGGAGACGAGTTCCGTATATTCCTATATCGTCTGGAAACTGAGTCCAAAGAAGGTGATGGTCAAGAATATACCAGGACAGACAGTTCATTTACCGGTTGCGTTTCGCACCGTCCAACCGTCCAACCAGAGATGACGCTGGACACTTGTCCTGTGTTTACTAAACGGTCGAATAGGCGGGCATTTTGTAGAGGTCTGCGATCGATGATAGTGGATAATCATGTTGTCTGTTCTGCAGGAACAGCAACAGCGCGTCAGGTTTTCATCGTCGGAAAGCTTCGTCGCGTCAAGGCTCGTCAATTTTCCGGTACAGATAGTCAAAGGCACCGATTAACAGCTCAGTCAATATGCTGAGACATCTTTAGAGTCTTATGTTGTTCGTTCTCGATGCTAGTCTTCGCAATCTGGACAA
>JADNYV010000548.1:0-22606 GCA_015501055.1 Mucidula mucida | reverse complement strand
TCACAGTGTACGGATGATATCTACCACGCCCTACACGTCCACACACCACTCAATGTCCCTTCCACACGGCCAACACGGCCCTGTACACGCCCACACGTCCACGGCCATACGGCCACACGTCCGCCTACACGGTAAAATACCTGTGCCCCATCACGGAAGGCCAGATTCAAACATCCGAACACCCCGAGGATTGATTCTGCTCCTGGGCAAATGTCGTACAGTGACAAGATACCCATTCGATGGATAGCTATGTGTCGGAGGGCCGGAAAGGCGCGCTTCATATCGATAAGGCGCAAAAGGTGTTTTGGCAAGGTCAGCGTATGAACCCGGGTCAAAGATTTCATCTCTGAGAACGCTTCCTGGAAATGATCGGCGCAAACAGAGTCTATAACGTAGGGGTTCCGCGTATATGTAGGGAATAACAATATTTCAAAGGTATGGAGGTTTGGAAGACGGGGCAGGCACCGCGCGAGCCATTTGTACACGACTTTCGAGCTGAAGTCTGACAGTGCCACATTGAAGACTCTAGCAGAGTTGTGGTCAGCGGCTTTCAGTGATGTTCAGTATGATCCACGTACTGGACAAGTTCTGCCAGATACGACGCAGAACTGAGCCACTTGGCATACAGACAAAGATCCAAAGCTACATCATAGGACCAGCCGTCGCCGTGCTTGTAACTTTGTAGCGTCGCCATACCCTAGCGTCCACGGTCCTCCAGAGAAGCGGGTAATAAATGTGATAGAGAGCTCTGCACGTTTGCGACAGCGCAAAGAGCGCGTCAAACCTTTCCTTGTCTTCGCTTTCCCGAGTTCTACGCATGGTACAGGAGTGCAGGCAAGGAAAGACAGAATCTCGAGATGAAGTTCTGGTGGCAAACTGGGTAGGCCCTTGGTATTGGGCGCACCTGGATGGTCGCTTGGGAGTTCGACGTCCACACTATGACCTTGATCTTCTTATGCGAGTCTCCTCGAGGTCCGACTTTGTATGTACAGCTGGACATGTCGTGGTGGTTGTGGTCATAGTGTAACCCTCGACTTGTGGCGAGGAACAAAGGATGGTCCTTGTCACGTGGTCCTGATTGTTCGTATCTGCCGCTTGATATGCCAATGCTGAACCATCTGAGTTAGGGAAGCAAAGCGCAATGAGGTCTGCGTACCGTCAATTTCAAGCATAGATAGCCGTTTGAGTGTCATCGTCGCGCCCGTAATGTTGTGAGAATGATCCCGACGAATGACAATTTTGCCACCTGAGAAGAATCCAATGAACGTGTTAAAGCAGTTGCGTTGAGAATGAGCAGAAGGACAGCTCTGCCGTGTTATACGAGAAGATGCTTTGACAGGTTTTGGGGCGAGCTCACGGGGGAAAGCGCACCGCCGTCCGGTGGTGAGACAATCTGCTCTGAATAGTAATCATCAATGGTACGACGCCGCATGTCGTGGAAGTTAGAACTCACAAACGCGTGCGTCCGCCTCATCATTGAGAATGTCTGTGCGTACGCCGCCCCTCTGAACTCGCACTGAAGGTTTCGCGATCGCTCTCGTGGGATGCATAACTGAGCCAACTCGTCGGTGGCTACGCGTATAAAGAGGCGTATGGCGACGAGTAGTCGTCGCGTGCTGCGCTATGAATATATTCCCCTTTCCTATAAAGTAATGAGTCACAATATGAGCCTAAGAAATACGAAAGCAATTCAACTTACCTATGCTGTGCTGGTTCGGACCCTAGTCACCCTGACTCAGGACCGAAATTAGGTTTCGCTCTTGTAAATATTCAAATTCCAGCAGGGCCAAGCCAGCTGCCATGCTTCCGAGTCCCTCCCCCCACATTTGCTTCATCAAACTACAACCATCCCCGCTTTTCTTCCAACTCATGCATTCCAGATCACTCCGATAAGCAAAGCTACATCGCTGATTCGATTGGTGAGCCTTCTGAACATCCTTGCGCATAACATACTGGAAGTGGGCGAACGACAGCGAATTGGGCGCCGGGATACAATGGTCGCAGAAGGATGTAGGCCGCCGGGCGAGTATCACGAGGTCGGAATACGGGTCTAGACACTACGACAGTGTATTTTAGGATGTTCGACAGGAACTGTACATAATTTTACCGAAAAGCAAGCTTTAGACGAGGAAGGCGCCTCTTTGGGACGAGACACAGTATGGGCTGCAAAGGCCGGAGCAAAGCCTCGCAGGTCAGAATACGCGGAATACAAAAGAGCTACCAGGTCAAAATTTGGCAGCTAGTCCCAAGTTAGTCGAGTGCTGCGGAGGCAGAGGTGAAGACCACAAAAGACCCGAACGAGGCACAAGGGACTGGGGTCATATGACGCGCGCGTGCCGCGACCCCGTGTTTTCTTTGTCTAGGCTTTGCTTCTCGCCTCCAGCACTTTGACGCGATTCAATCCAAATTAGCACCTGCATGGGGAAGAGAGGTGTAGGTATGAGAGCCAAGATCTGCGGCTCAATAACGGGATTTCTTTCCGGATGCTCCTCGGTCGTTCCAAACTTTTACTGCCCAGATCTGCTCCCTCCACCTAGCTTCAGCAAAGCGTCCTCCTCGAGTTCCAGATATTATCCGAAGGACCAGTACTTAAACTTCGTGGATCAGATGTGGAAAGGCATCGACAACCCGCCTTCCCGTCATGTTCAACAAGGTCGCTCTTGTCTGTTTCGCCTTCGTCGCTGTCGCCTTGGGCCAGCAGATCGGCACTCTCACCGCGGAGACTCACCCATCTCTGACGGTTCAACAATGCTCTGCTGGAGGAAGCTGTACAACCCAGGTCAGTACTCGTCTCCCTTTCGCCTCTCACAATACTTATCTCTCTTCGTCTAGCAACGCGCCGTAGTCTTAGACGCTAACTGGCGCTGGCTTCACAGCACATCCGGCTCGAACAACTGCTACACCGGAAACACCTGGGATGCCACCCTCTGCCCCGACGACACCACCTGTGCCGCGAATTGCGCCCTCGACGGTGCAGACTACGCCGGCACTTATGGTATCACAGCCAGCGGCAACGCTCTCACACTCAAATTCGTGACCCAGTCCCAACAAAAGAACATCGGTTCCCGTGTGTACCTCATGCAGGACCAGGACAATTACCAGATGTTCAGCCTCCTCAACCAGGAATTCACATTCGACGTTGACGTCTCCCAGCTTCCTTGTGGGCTGAACGGCGCTGTCTACTTCGTCTCCATGGACCAGGACGGCGGAAAGTCCAAGTTCTCGACAAACAAGGCTGGTGCGCGCTACGGCACTGGGTACTGTGACTCGCAGTGTCCTCATGATATCAAGTTCATCAACGGCCAGGTACGTCACATGCCTTCTTGCTACCCGCTGACTCTGATCACCCCCATGCGCTACAGGCGAACGTCGATGGCTGGCAGCCTTCCCCCAACGACACCAATGCCGGTTCAGGCACGTACGGATCCTGCTGCGATGAGATGGATCTCTGGGAAGCCAACTCCATCTCCTCTGCCTACACCCCCCACGTCTGCACCTCCACCGGCCAGACCCGCTGCTCCGGCAACGACTGCGGTGATGGCGACAACCGCTACGGCGGCATCTGCGACAAGGATGGCTGCGATTTCAATTCCTTCCGTCAAGGCGTAAAAGACTTTTACGGCCCGGGTATGACTGTGAACACCAATGCCAAATTCACGCTCGTCACCCAATTTATTACCGCCGACGGGACAGCGAATGGTGCGCTTAGCGAGATCCGCCGATTCTATGTCCAGAACGGACAGGTCATCCCCAATTCATTCTCCACTTTCACTGGGTTGACGTCGTACAATTCGGTGACGGACAGCTATTGCAACGCTCAGAAGACCTTGTTCGGCGACACCAACTCGTTCGAGGACCGTGGAGGTTTGGCGAAGATGGGGCAGGCTTTGAAAAGCGGCATGGCGCTAGTCCTGAGTTTGTGGGATGACCACGCCGTTAACATGCTCTGGCTCGACAGCAACTACCCAACCGACGCCGATGCCTCGCAGCCCGGCATCGCTCGTGGAACATGCTCCACTACCTCGGGGAAGCCCACGGATGTCGAGTCGCAGAATGCGAATGCGCAGGTCACATACTCCAACATCAGGTTTGGTCCTCTTAACTCGACATTCACTGCGGGTTCTCCACCAACCGGTACGAGCTCTGCACCGGCATCTGGCACCTCGACTGCGTCTGGCGCGACTCAGACTCAGTACGGTCAATGTGGAGGTATGTTCTCCTCAGCGTCCGTTCGCATGTAGAGAATTTATTAACTTTTCGCAAGGTACGGGATGGAATGGAGCGACGGCATGTGTCTCGCCGTTTACTTGTACTGCCGTTTCACCGCCATATTACTACCAGGTAAGTCTGATTCCCGTTAGCATTCGACATTCTTATGACAAGATTTTCTTAGTGTCTATAATAACTTGGGTTTTTTGTATTGGCTGAGTCATTTTTCTATACTTGTACATACCGCGCTTTCGACGTTATGCTTAACGCGTCACAATGTTCTCGTCAGGGACGTGTTGCGAATTTGTCTATCTCATCTCTCAACTACTTAGATGGTCTTCTCAAGGATGTCTGCTGGATCCATAGAACTAACGGCGGGATTCTCTTCCTTCTGGTCCCGGCATTCATTTCGAATAAACGGAAAGAAGCGTGAAAGTTCTGGGCGCAAGCCGCCGCTCTGATTGACTCCGGGTGGACGACCCGACTGTGCATAGCTATTGCTAAGAAAATGGCAGCAATGTGAAACTATATACTCAAGTCGTGCAATGTTTTCTTTTCTATCTCCTCGTTTGCTACCACCTCAGATGCACGTACTGTCAAAGATGTTCACTATTGCCTCCGAGTCAGACGCTGTAGGCAGATCGCCCTCCCAGCGGCTTTCCTTCGTATTGTAGTACCTTGTGCTTTGGCTGAAGTAGAAGAGAGAAGACACGCGTACACAGTGAAAGCGATCGAGCTCAAGGAGCAATAACATGTTAGCAGGATTTACAAGGCAGCTGCACTCTTTCGAGTAACCTTGATGGAAGCCTGACGGTTGTGTGTGGCGCAATTCTTTGAAGTCGAATGGGACAGCAAGTAGTATTGAGGAGTAATTGAGCAATACAACAGCGCCGACTCAAGTACCTGTACGTTGCACAGGGGCCCTAAACATGCGGTTCTCGATGGTGAAGGGCTGACTACATGGGTAGATAAGTAACCCAATAAGTCTGTGAGCGATATGTTAACATACTTCATACAAAACATCTTCCGCATCATGGCGAAACGCACGGTAGAGGGGGCGATCGCGCACTGGCTCTTGCAAGTATGTGAGAAGAAGAAGAATGTCGTTCCAGCGATTGTCGCTTGAACCGCCGAGCGTATGCCAATGTTCCACCACATAAATAGGATCAGCGACGGTAAATCCTAGCAAGGATGGAATGAGTATGCGGACACGCGAAAGACTGATCTCTACAGAAATATGAAAGGACTCTCAAACGTAGACAGAAAGGCAATACTGTAGTTCACAGTGATGAAAGTCATCTACTGCAGCATCGAAAGTATGATAGCCAAGAAGAGTAGCTATCAAAACGAGGAAGAGTCCCAAAATCTGAGCAAGACGAGAACGTATCGTAGGAAGTGGAATTGCAGAAAGCGAAGAACGAGTAGTGGTGTTCTGATACGACGCGCACAGAACACCTCGTGCTAATAACAATGACCGCAGACCGCAGATCCCCCAACATGGCATCAATGTCCGTCGTGTCCGATAAGAAGTATTCGGAATTCGCGCAGCGTAGGCTGCATTTTGCCAGGGCGCCGGTCTCCTGGGCGGTGATGGATTGTATAGGGAAATTCGACGTGCTTGTCGTCCAAATCACCCAAGGTACAAGCTATAAGGAGAGACCCATCGAGCAGGGTTACGTCAAAACTGGTGATGTCCACGTCGTTCTGTCCTTCCGGGGCCTCGGAGTGCCTCCGGGAGTTGGACATTGTGCTACGTCGAACTCTCTATACAATTTCCGAACCAAAAGACACAAGAAACACGAAGTATATACGCTACGCCTGTCTAGTCCGAGCAGCCTTCCCGTCGATTCGGTGGTATTGACACCGTGGGAAAAAAGGACTCGGTGATGGTGCTAAAACAAGGTGCGTCCTCGCCAGAATATCTCCTATGGCGCGGCTGGCAGTCGTCTTTTCTAATCGACTACTAGTTGCCTAGCAAAACGCACAAGTCTGGGCGCACCATTCATCCCAAGGAGAAATCCCATGGATCACTTTTTATCGCCATATATCTGCCGAAATAGTTGAGGTCTATACCATCAGAAATAGTGCAGAAGACGCACCGGATGGATACGGTAGACTAATCTTCCGATATCTACAGGTCACCCTTTAGGGACATGCGGCGCCAGGAAGGTGACATCGTCGTTAGTGGGCCTTCAAAGGGGCATTAGCATTGGGCCTTCGAGTGCAAAGATTGTTGGCGATGGTAGGAGGCAAAGTAGTCAAAGCATCCCTGCCGCCCGTAAAGGAAGCCCTTTCTCACGCGAGGCAAAGAGAAAGCTGTTCATAGTTTGCTTTCAATTGCTCTATTTAAGTTATACATGCACAGAGAGCATATATATCATTCACAGTCCTCTTTAACTGGACGCTCCACCAATATAACCTTGCGCAAACTATAACATCCGGGCTCCCAGATCTTGATCTCTCCCGCAACGACATCCTGATTTTCCTCGCGAGCAAGATTCAACTGCAGTGTCTTTTTCGCCATATCCAGGACTTCATCGCCTTTCCATTGTCCAAAAAATCTGGACATATCCAAGCGGTCCTCAATCTGGATCGTATGCACCCGTATCCACCCCTCCTCCACATTACAAAATGCCTTCTGCGCCAGGCGTGCATAAGCTTTGTTTGTCATTCTGTCGCTACCGGGCGACAGATGTGGCGTAATGCGCAAGTGTGGGAACAACGATGCCAAGTCTACAACGTCCCTATGAGTCACCCGAAACCAGAAGCGCAAATTGCTGCTTACCATTGATGCTAGATTCCCGAAGCAAGACAGTGCCATATGGTAAAGTTAGAGTATGGATGTAGTCTGGGATGACATGTAACGAAGGAAGGTCCCTATATAGATCATCGGAACGCGTTTCATGGACAGCCATGTGGCGCAGCGATGGAAAAGTACTTTCATCTTAATGCAATGAATGAGGGCAGGAATCAAGGTCACAGTGTGAACTTTGGCAAGAGGTTCTATCGAGGAGAATGCCTTTTTGAAGTGTCTCAGACATTCGACATCAAAGTGATGGTGGTCGCCTCCATAGGTTGAATAGAAAGTCTGGGGAAACGACGTGATCTGGAAAGTATGAAGGTTCGGGAGGCATGAAAGACAGAGTGCGAGCTCTCGATATGTAGTTTCCGAGCGATAACGTGTCAGCTTTGCGTTGAACACCCTTTTGAATGCACAAGTCAGCCTCTCTAACGAGTTCATCGCATAGAATACACGTACTGAACAAGCTCTGCCCAGTGCGGCATTTGAGTGAGAACCCTGCAGTACGCACGCAGATCCTGAGCTGTATACCACGTATTGTACTCGCAGGGCCGGCGCCATCCACGCGCTTCTACCCTCCTCCAGTAAAGAGGGCTATACATGTCATAGAGAGTTCTGCAGGTGCTGGATAACGCATGTATTGCATTAAACCTATCTCGGTCTCCTCTCGCCTCACGCTTTATCCACGGAATTGACTGGCAGTCGAGGTGAGCCATAATTTCGAGATGCAGTTCCAGGGGGAGAGTCGGTAAGCCTTTACTATTTAGGTCGACGAGCGAATCGGCTGCTTTATGATCATGGGCTCTCTAGACTGCGCGCTCCCGCAGGACGTTCTCCGTTGCATCCTTTCGACAGAAGACGAGGGCATGTTGTGGGCAGGAAGAACGATGGATAGGTCTGTCTTTGATAGTGTGCCGCCGTCCATGATGTCTTAGACGGTACCATTGGCGTCAAAATTCACCAGGGAATGAGAGTGCCATAGATGTTGGTGGCCACGCACCCGAATATGTGTGGTCCTCAAGCGAAGGCGGCTGGTGGTTCAAACTCGTCGGTCTGGGTTGGTCGTGCAGTTCTTTGACTTCTCCGGTTTCTGAGAGAGAACGAGGAGGCACTCATCTCCCTACATACGACGGTCTTCATGAGATAAATTCCGCGCTTCGTTGATGGCACATCCAGAGCTGTCGTACTCGCTTCCGGGTCAGTATCAAGGCGCGAAGGAAGATGGCGCGATCAAATCACGTGAAGAAGATCTTGTTTTTTGCCACCACACTGCTTCACAAGTGAGTAGCGTCAGACCGATTAGGCAATTCCTTGCTTATCAGCATGAACAGAATGACAAGCGAAGCTCCCTGGCACGCAGGCTTTCCCACAGCCACCTCGTCCGCTGGACGTATTTCACCAGAAGACCTTCACACGCGCCTTGGAGCGGGAGATAAGGACATCCTCGTTGTAGATCTCAGACGCACGGACTTCGAGGTAATTAATTCCGTCTCTCTGTAGATTGTCGTTGATCCATCAATAGATCGGCTTCATCAAAGGCGCAATCAATCTCCCCGCGCATACGTTCTACCCGACACTCCCCGGCCTTGTTCCAATTCTTTCTCAGTTCAAGGAGGTAGTCTTTCACTGCCAGAGCTGTTCGGCTACCAGCAGGGCTGCACGTGCATCGTCGTGGTTCCAGGACGCGTTGAATGAACAGGGTATTCCGGCGGATAAATGCAAACCGCTAGTTTTAGATGGCGGAATCAAAGGTTGGCTAGAGAAATACAAGGACGACTCGTTGACGTGCCCGCTCTGAAATATCTATTTCAATTGATGATCATTGTACTGCGATGGTTGTTTGTTCACAAATTATGCCAGTGCCACTTCAACGACGTGTGACCGTTTACCGATTGATAGCGACATGGACGACAAAGTGCTGAATGTGAGTCTGTTGCAAGGAACAAAGCCCATGTTTGCTGAGATGTACGACCGCAGTGCGCGTTCTGAGCTGAATATGGGCATCGCACGCATCCCTAGGCCGCATCACGCTTCAAAACAGTGTTATTGCCTCCGTGTGGACGCCATAACAATAGGCTGAATAAGTACACTCTCACGTGATCTACGATCGCTGTGGTCCACAAGTATAAAGAGCCAAACGATGGCTTTGTTCATCCTCACCTCCTTGTTCACACCACTTCATTAGCGACATTGATTCATTGCTCTCAGCTTTGGCACCGCCCCTACCGTTCAAGACTCTTTGTGAGTACCATTTCACTGTCTCCAAAACGGATTCACGGGTACTGAAGGGTAAAAATGAGTGCAGAGATACAACAATGAAGTTATCGCTTCCTCCTCTAGACCTGGAGCATATTCTCGGAGCGGACACCCCATCTCCCATTGACCCTTTTTCTTGGGAATCATTGGCGTCCGACCCCGCCTACCTCAGAAAGTTGCCTGGCACGAAGAAGAAAGTCAATCCAGCCACCGTCAAACCGCTAACGCTCCCGGATAACCGTTTATTGCGCTACCAGTGGAAGAGCACCATCGGCGCAGGCGCCTTCGGACGGGTGCAGCTTGGTGAGTTTCATCGCGCGTTCTTGCGAGCCAGTGCTTACAGTGTCTGTTACTAGTCCGCAGTTTGGATGACGGGAACTGCTATGCTATCAAGACAATCACGAAGAGTCGCGTCATACACAAAAATGAAATCACCCATACGAACAACGAGGCCGCGATTCTCTCTTCGCTTCGGGCCTACTATGTAGAGCGCCCGTTCGTTATCGAGTTGTCGGAGATCTTCCAGGACTCGGTAAACCTGTATATGGTGATGGAATATGTTCCTGGAGGCGAGCTCTGCACGCTCCTGAGAGATGCTGGTGTAGGTTCCTCGTCGTCTTTTTGTAATCTATGGTAGTGATATCTTCGCAGCGATTCTCAGAAAACGAAGCGAGATTCTACCTAAGCGAGGTTCTTATGGGTCTCGTCTTCTTGCATCGCCGCAAGATCATGTATCGCGACTTGAAAACGGAAAACATCCTCATTGGACGCGACGGGCACATCAAGCTCGCAGACTTTGGCCTGGCCAGCACCCGCCCGTATTCTGAATCGCTCGTCGGCACGCCTGACTACATGGCTCCCGAGGTCCGTTATGTTCCCGACGACTGTGTGCAGCCAGCACTTATTACATTCTCGACAGATCCTTCTGGGAGAGATATATGACCACGCCGTGGACTATTACGCCTTCGGCGTCCTCGTATACGAACTCCTCGCCGGTACCACCCCATACCACATCTCAGGCGTCCATTTCCCGAACACCGAAGCCCGACTCGACGCCATCGCCGACGACATCCTGGCGGGGCCCCGATTCATAAAATGGCCGCCCCTTGATGTAGTCTCTCCCCTAGCCAAGCTCCTCATCACAAATCTCATGTGCATTGACCCAAAACGGAGGCTTGGCAACGGTGAATATGGGGTGTCCGAGATTCTCACGCACCTGTGGTTCAAGAGGGTTGATTGGAGAGCCGTGGAAGACGGGATGACAGAGCCGCCTTATATACCGAGACTGGAAGACGACGACGACGATACAGCGTGAGTCTTATGGTGTTTCTCTGTTGAGGAGGAAGCTTACAAGGTGTATAGCTTTGAGTTGCATTCGGACGCTGACGCATATCTGTTTGATCCCCTCGGCGAGGAGCGTCTGAACGCGACGAACATGGAAAGCACTTTGAAAACTTCCCATATGTCGGTGAATCTGTCGCCGACCATCCGAGGTGGGTATAGCTTGCCCTGCTTTCCACACTTTATCGTTATTCTGCCTTATTGGACTCGCGTATGTTACTATGTATCACCACTGGCCGCGCATTGGCTTGCTATCCTACGCTTATCATTTCTTGTTTTCCTTGGGCAATGAAAATTACATTCAAACCATTCGACGATTAATCAACAATAATGTACTCGGGAGAATCTACAGTAACAACACTGGATTCGGGCGACGAAAGACTGGATAGAGCTCGGAGCATCGGCGAATCAGAGGGCGCCTCGAACAAGCGCGCAAAGTCGGGATCTGTTTCCCGCCACTCCTCTACCAATTTCTTCAGAGCCTTGGGCTCAGCAAGAACTATATCGGCATAGATGGTGGCCCACAACGGGTCTACGACACGATATATGTAATCCCGTAGTTTCTCGCCTGCTAGTGGAAGCTGGCCAGTCATCCAGGGAAGGTCTCCGTACTGCCACGGCCAGTCGGTCATGTAGCGCGTCTCGATCGCGCAGTGCACAGGATGAAAATGAGCGTCAGAGTAGCTGTTGATACTCTTGAACGTCCAGCGTTCGCATCCTGCTTTTGCACTGGGCGTACCGTACAGCGGACAGCGATGGAGTTCCGTGGATGTGCCGCGTCTGCTCTTGATAGACGTCAATGCATTATACGATTCGTGGAGAGAGACTGATGTACCTGACGAATTTGCGATTCGGAGCTGGAAGAGGCACAACAACGTTCCCATGGACCACTCTCCAATGATGTTGGATCCAAGCGCCTTCTGTCTTATATAGTGGTGGGTATAGGCGGCGTTTACCCTTGTAGATTTTTCTCTGCAGGTATTTGAAGGCGGTCTCGATATTTGGAGGAGGGCATATGGGACAATAGACTGGCGAATTTTCGCCAAGAGTAGGACAAAGGGAGATCTAAAAGACCATCAGTGAAATTCAAACATTCGCAGATGAAGACCAACGGGTACAGGGAACATGTCGGAGTACTCCGATTCTTGGTGGTCGGTTCCGAGGTGGTCCATCATGTGTCGCACGTGGCGGTACAGTTCGGGAGGATACCTGGGATCGTCGAGGTTGATGCGGTTTTCCGCTGCGTTAGCTATCATGGTGGCGGACGGCGTTGTCAGTGGTGAATGTGCTGAGAGGGATGTGAGCAGGTGGGCGTGTTGATTCCAGGACCGTTACGTCGTTTTATACAGCTTTGAACAAGAGGGAGAGAACAAGAGACGAGAACAAAGGATGGCGGATCCTTGTTCATACAATAAAGAGAATTTTGTCTTGAAAGCGCGCGAACGAAGGATTACGATGCCGAATTAGGTATTGTGGTGCGGAAAACGAGTAACGAATTTGCGGCGTAGGTGATGCGATTTGAAGACGAATTTGAACCGTTTCCTGTAATGGACTGTGGTCGATAAACAAAATGCTGGACTTATTGTTCCAAGAAGAAGATCCGTCGCGCTCTCCACTTCAACAGCACAGGAAAAGCTGATGATGGCGAAAGGAAAGGATGTTTGGGCATTACGTCACCGGAGACCGACATAATCAGGAAGGTGGGCAAAGTAGCACACACGAGTCCTTGTGGGGACACACAAGCATATACTCGACACATGCGTAGAAATGAGTTTTTGTATTGACGAGTTCGCCAACAAGTTTAGATCTGTTGTAGGCATTGAACGCCGGTAGGTCACGCTGCACTGTCACGTCGCGGACAGCTCTTGACCATTCGTCCCTCTGTACTTGATGAGAGTGTAGAAGCCGGGAAAGCACTATTTCAGTGTGGGCGCGTGTCAAGCAGTAGAACATATAACAGGTAAATAAGGACCAAAATAAACTACACTCGTATGTCATAGCGATATCTAATCTTCAGACGCTCCTTTGAGTCCTCGCCGAAATCAAGCATGGCTCGACCAAAGGTTTTGTAGGTAATACAATCACCTAGCGTCTCCTCGCAATAGTCCCGTGGCGGAGAAGTCGGCGGGGCATCCGGCCCATCGCCAAACAAAGCGGGATCTACTATTTCCGTCTCCACTTCGGGGTCCGACTTGGCGTGCTCCGCTTCACACTTGGCAGCCAAACCAAGAGAAATCAAGCGACGTAGCCCAAGAACCCAGTTCTCAAAGGCTTTGAAATCGGGTTTGATCATCTTTTTAATGTGTTCGGAAAATTTCAAGAAAAAGGTAATCTTGATAGCCTGAAGGTCGCCCCAGCTCTTTGTGGGGTCAAACCAGCACTCCAGGGCGGGATGATCATCTAGCTGGAGCCTAGCATGTTCATCATCCGTTGGTGGCGTCTTGACTTTGTGGCGGACGACGAACATGAGGATAACGTAGAAGAGGGACTCGAGATCGTGGCGATATAGGTGCTTAACATCAACATTTTGAGTGTAGGGGTTTTGTAGGTCCATGGCCATGAACGGCGGTGTGCCTGTTCGTCGCATTGAGATAGGAGTCCGCGAGTCCAAGTCTGCACGTAGAGAGGCGAGGTCAAAATCGTTTAGGACTCCGAAGTAGTTACCATGCTCATCAACGCGGAACATGATGTTGTTTATGCTGATATCGCGGTGGAGAATGCGCGGATGATCGTAGAGCCACTTGTGAGCTGAGGGCAAGGCAATCAGTAAACGACGAGCAGAGTGATAGACCGACATACTTTGTAACACATCAAAGAAAATCTGCGCGTGTGTCGAAGGGCTTGCAATGCTAAGGAGTGTATGTAGCTTCTCAACGACCGTGATGCGAAGAACACGGCTCTCGTAGGACAACTTCCGTTTTCCCGCCCACTTTGTATCCTTGTTGTTCAGAAATTGGCAAAGACGGTGGTACGCCGATTCGGGATCTGGCGCAATATCGACAGACGCAATGACTCTAGGAAGGTGCATGAGCACCCACTTGTGTCCGTCGTCGTGAGATGCATATGCTCGAGCCTGCTCTATGAGATCTACCTCCGACTGTTGTCCTTCAACCGGGCAGCTGATCTTTAGGACGACTTCTTTCCCGTTACGATCCTTGGCCGCTACGACACAAGTTGCGCGACCAACGATTTCCGGCTGTCGAAAGAGAATTTCCTGGAGGGTATAAGTCTCGGCGCCGACGCGTAGAGTCATGCCATGGAAAATTCTGCGGCGTTCCTTGGATGAGTCCTCCAAAATGTTGCCGCTTAATTCCAGGTCAATTTCTGTGACTCGTCTAGAACGTTCCACTGTCCCAGGCCTTTGGAAGTGAGACGACGAAGACCCATGAGCATGAGGATGAAGAGTTCCTGGCCCTCGCAGCTGGAAAGGCTCACGGCTGAGGATACAGCGATGACACCGCGATCGTAGTAGTGCATTTGAAAGCTGTCATGGTCAAATAGCGTGAGGATGACATGGGAACGTAGGAGAGTTTTGGAGAGCTCCGCTATCGCGTATCGGCCACATTGCACCTGGGCGGTTATCCTAGCTGCTGGGGAAAACCGTACTTCGTCCCTAAGGACGCTGGACCGGTCTTGGGATTGGTGGGAAGGAAGCTCCGCTTCTGTGTCACATAGGTCGTTCTCAGTGTCGACACAAAATGTCAACGTCGCTGCGGAAGCATTGCATGGCAAAGGATCCAAGACATCGAGCAGCTCCAGGCCTCTATCATAAAGCGAGGCGATACTCTCGTCAAGCGCCGGTTCGTCTAAACCAGCATCGCATTCGGCAAGTAACTCGGTCAGCAGGCGCCGGAAGATCAGGTCGTCGAGAATGCGGTGGAGCATGTTCTGGTGGCAGGACATAGTGATGTCGCAGACGAGCTCTAAGAACTTCTCGGCATGCAACATGACACGACTACTATGAAGGTCTTCACTAATAAGCTCGTCATAGTACTCGCAATCGTACGGAGGCTCATTGAGCTGGATGATTTCCACTGTAGGCCCAACCTGCTGGTTTCCGGACTTCATAACGCGTGGAAGGGGAATACTGTGTGGAATACCAGAAGCGTTGTGATCACAGGAAGGAGGATCGTCGAGTGGGCAAGATGCGCTGAACGACATTTTCAGTCAGCGGGAGGGTGCAGGAAGCAAGGAGGAACAGGCACCACTAGCCCTTGAAGACAGACCTTTATACACTTTCAACAAAGGCCGATCATCCGCAGTGGACGCATGTGTCAAAACGTGTTCTTTGCCATTGTCGATCGACGACTTACCCAATTCGGGTCATTGCAGGTTCGCGGCGCTCATTGTTCAAACCGCAGAAAGTGCTCGACCGAGAGATAGCTTTCCATTTCTTTGGCAGACTGGAATTCAGCTTTGTGTCTTTGCGAGTGCCAAAGCCTGACCTCGGATCCTCTTGCTGAACGGGATTGCTATACTGGATTAAACTTGGACTAGATCCTATTGAAAAGGTACGGATAAATGAAGTGCATACTACATAGATGAAGTAAAGAAATAAGTAGGAGAGGAGACCATAGACAGTCGTAAATGGAAACTACACCCGTCGGCAAGTATGCTCCCCAGCGTCATACAACGCTCTAAAACACGCCTCCGAACAAACGATCATAATCTTACAGGTCGCGCATCGTTTCGTCCCAATCGACGAACACTTTAATCCCAGTCAACAAACCAAAGTCAACACATGAAAAGAATCTCACCGTAGGATTCATACACATCGTGCGCAACCGCCCCGACTCCGGCGAAGCCTGCACGCTTCGGTCGAAATGCGTGATAAAGACATGCCACCCCACAGTAAGCAAATTCCCAGATGGCATCTGCGGCAGCTCATTCCAGTTCCCCACGGAACTCCTCATGTCGTTCAACTGCATCAGCACATTATGCGCAACGCGTCTGCTCTTCATCGACCAATGCCAGATGTACCCAAGCAAAAACGGCATCCTACCACACGGGTAAGGAGCGAGCGACCAAAGTGGTGTAGAGCGCAACGAATGCTGTAGAATAGACGTCCGTTAAGCGCTTCGAGCAGCGCATGAGGCTTGTCAACCTCATCTTTCAAAAGAAGACGAAGTTCCTCAGATATGCCGAGGACAAAGTGGTATGCGCCATACTTCTCGACTGGCCACTCCTCCGGTGGAACCTGCTCGGTTCATCGATAATCGCATAAGCGAGAAGAGAACAGAGCGCGGTGATGAGCCCATGTACGAAGAGGTAGTTGCGAAGCTTGGGGCGGACCACACAGATCGCCCCGATTCCGCGCATGTTCGCGAGCAAGCTGTTGGGTAGGAATGTGAAGCTTGGGTTCTCTAACTCGCTGACGGCGGCGTTCAAGTGATTTAAGCCCGTACGAAAGAGAGAACGCGGTATCGAGGCGACGGCCGCCTCCAATGCGCCTCGCGTGGGTGCGTAGTCAGTCAACGCCTGGATGATCTTGACCATGTCGATGTCAAGGACATTGGCGACCGTAGATCCAGAGACTTCAAGCCACATCCAGATGATCGTCTTGATTTTGAGCGTGAGCATCGCCGGCCCAATATCGGCAAACTCAGCGATCCCAGTCTCGTGCTGGAGTAATGCGGCCAAGGTGGAAAGCACGACAACGTCTTCTGGATGGTAGCCTTGTCGTTGCGGATCGGTGAATGAGAATTCGAGGGTGTGGAACATGATGGGAACAACAGCGGCGACGACTACATCCATATGTTGGATAAGGAGTGGCTGGTAGCTCGGTCGGGGTGACATGGGGGTGTAGAATTGCTGCATGACCGCGGTGGCGAGGAAGGCTGGGCATGGGTCATAGTCGTCGGTCACGTAGAACGGGGTCGTGAGCTCGGGAAGGAAGTCGAGGAAAGTTGACATCAAATCATCGAGGGAGTGGTTAGGTGTATTAAGCGCCCTAACTAGCAAACGCGCAGCCTGGCTGGGGTTATGCAATTTCACAGAAATTGACCCGGTAAGCTGTCAAGTGATTAGAGGAACTCACAAGCGCCTTATGAGACGTGCTTACCTGAAATGTATCAGACATTGTAGAGTTTGAGAATTGAAGAGGAGACGAGTGGCAATAGATGGCGGTAGAGTGTGAAGAGTGATCGACAGGCCACCTCTTTTGGAACGCGTCCCAATGTAACGTGACTTGACAATGAACAATGGTGGTGGCACGTCCACATTAGGCAATGCGTAAACGATAGGACAATGATAAAGGCCACGTTGTCAGACAGATCTGTGATGTGGAAGTCCAGAGGAGGCTGCAAGTGATATTGAAATCTAGCGGCTCATGTGAGTGTCCGATATTCTCGTCCCTGTAAGCATTGTGCCGCCAGTGAAAAGACTGCGCCAGACGAAAGAGTGCATCATCAACGGCTCTCACTTTGTCACGAAGCTCAGTGAAGGAGTGAAATCTAGGCGAAGGTGAGAACTAATCCAAGAAGTGTGGCGTACATATGTACTTACCATTCCAGACTTCCAGTCATCAGGTATTCTCCGGACTGTATCGCATTTTGGGAATGGCATATCTGTAAGAGCCGAGTGAAGTTCATGATGCGAGCGTTTCAAAGCCTGCCCGTTTGGCTGAGGCATTGAGGTCCCGCGGAATCGAAACTGCACTGCGAAGAAAGCACTCGAGCTGCATTTGCATAGAGGTAGAATGTTAGCATCTTATAGAAGGTGGCTGCGCTTATTTGAAGAACCTTGATGGGAGCCTAACTTGCGGGTGTGGCGCAGATTTCTAAGTCGAGTATTGCGGCAGGGAAATGGTAGTTGAGCGGCACAAGACCGGTCGTAATCGGTCACATAGAACAGAGTCGTGAGCTCGGGGAGGAAGTCGAGGAAGTGGTACTAGACATCATCTCCTCATCCAACACCTGAACAGGCGGTGACGCCAAACGCGCCAAATGGTCGAGCACCTCAAGTGCACCGCGGCCTTCCATCAGAATTAGAACGTTGAAGAGAATGTGGTCATACACCCACAGCTTGAGCGTGTTCCCTACATGACAGCAGACTTTGCCCAGTCATGGGACAAAGTCAAAGCGGCTTGGCCGCCGTCATCACTCTATGAACTCGCGACAAGCCCGCCCTTTCCTTCGTCGGCGGTCGTGATCCATCGATTCCCGTGGGCACTAGTAATCCAGCCTGCCACCGACCAATACTACATGACAGTGGAGGATGTGATATTCCGGATTTGGGAATGCTTGCATTTCCCGCTAGTGGCCTCAGCGGTACCTTGTGCGAGGGTTTTGGACAAGAAAGCTTGCGAGATGACAAACACCTGAAGGGTGGAAACTGGCGCGAAGCCCACGCATGCTAAGCACCTAGTATACTTCATCAGGAAAACGGTCCTTTCGTAGTTAACGAAGATTAGTTGTTAAATACGGTAGAGTGCGAGAAATACTTCGAGTATCTGACTTACCGTGTTGTCGAGTAATTATTCCGGTCCCCTTCGAGCTTTACCGTGCATCGCGATCATTACTGCTTGTTTACCGAAGATTTCAGCGTACATTCTGGCATGTTTCTCTCCAGTTTCAGAGGTATTCAAGTTGGTTTCACAAGCAAAACATGGGATGAAGGCAATGGCCACACGGCACTTTATTAGATGAACAGAACTACTAGAGTGTGGGTATTATAACGGACGATATAGCATAAGCATAGCGGTAACGATAGTGGAAACGATAGCGAACGATAGCAGTAATGAGGGGGGATAATGAGTACAGATGGTGGGGGAAAACAAGTACAGGGTATGCGGAGGTACGCGACGAGGTAGTTTGGTCAATTCGTCATCGTCAGGACCCCAAGGAACAGCCGCGATGATTCAGCCTTCGTCATGCCATGAGTAGCATTTGGCATGGAGTTGCTGATGGCGCGTCAGTACGAGTCTAGCAGACAATGACGAACTCACGTTGCATCAAGGTACAAGCCATGCATGAGCTTATGGAAGGAGTTGGGCTTCCGGAGCTTGTACTCCTCAAGGACAGTAGTATGGCGCAGGAACACGCTCGACATGTTGCTGCCGGAGAACTCGTCATGGGTATTATGGCCAAGATCAGAAAGTACGGCATGAATCTGCGACGATGGTGAGCTGCGAGAAGATGGAGATAAAAAAATACTTACTCCCGTAGCTACGAGCGCAACCATGAGCACAGTAACCTCACGCTCGGATGCCCTGGAGCCCGTTGCAATCGAAGAGGTCAGCAACCCCGAATGCCTTCCCATGAACGACTTTGCGCCGTTCCCGTACGGCACAGAGAACCATTAAGATGATTGCGCACCAAACAGCTGATTCAGAGCATCGGGCTTGCCCTGCAAACTGTTAGTATGTCTCTGATGAGGATATGCCAACATACCGAATCATCCGTGCCATTAACATAGTCAAAACTTTCCAACAGTCCGCGAGCAATCCTCCGGCCGCCATCTGTATTAGGAATGTTCAAAATTCCGGGAATGTGTCGCGCCTGGGCTTTGATGCTGGACCGAGCAAGAACAAAACGATGGTGAACCTAGAGAGTGTCATCAGCGAAACGTATTGACATGGGAGGAAACTAACATGAAGAGTCATTGGGTCAATGTACTGCTCTTGGTCACCACGCTGAAGACGATCCGCAATATGACCATTGCCCACATAGCCAAGATGGTTGCTGCTTGAATTAAACAAACAGTAGTGAGGCGTAAGTGTACGTCGCATCAAGTCGTTGGCAGGTGCGATGACGATGGCCCGTTTGACTTTGCTACATCCGAGTTTGAGTGTAGATTTGACCTTTCCTGTCTGCGCGCTGATTAGTAGATGAGGAGTGCCTGGGACAATTTCCGTGTAGGGCAAGAACCCATTGGGTCCGACCGAGGTGTCTTCGCGGTTGTCATCGCCATGTTAATGTCACGGTCCGAGTCCACATCACTGGAGGCGAATGACACGTGCGACTTGGTGGACTGACGGGAGCCGGGACATGCCATCGCAGAGGGAAATGTAGCTTTCTGTAGGTGGGAGAGTTAGACCGGCAATCCTGGCTAAATAAAGGATAGCGCACCTTGTTGTCAAACTTCTTTCCCAGACGCGGCGCAGATACTGGATTCTTGCGCCGAACCAATTTTGGTACATCCTCCTCCTCCTCAGCTTCTTGTTGTGCTGCTGCGTAGGCAAGTTCGAGTTTCAAGTTTCTGCTGTTTCGACAGCTTCATATCGAAGATTCTAGTAATGCTTATCAGTCGTCAGATCCGAAAGAGGCATCAGTACGCTTACCAAAAGCAAGTCTTGGACATCCTCGTCATGAGAGAAGAAAACGTCGCTATTGATGTCAAACCCGCTGGCAACAAAATCCTCAACGAAGGCTTTTACTCAATCAGTGTCGTCCAGAGCAGAACCTGATGTGGCGGGAGCCATGTCATCCTCCGAGACGTCCTTCGATCATAAAAATCATCGACATCCATACTGCTGCGAGGAGAGGCAGCGATGTTTGAACGAGGATTTCCGAGATGAAAATCATTGTCGACTGTCGATGTGGGGAGAGGTAAACATTGATCGTGGGAAACAAGGCTTGACCACTTACCACTCATTGCGTCAGATGCACGCAACAAACGCTTGGACCGCTGGACTACAACCGCCGCCTGAAGCGCGTTAAAACTGAGAGCCTCCTAAAGTTTTGACTCACCTCGTGTCAAACATTCGACTTGCATCCCCGATATCTCTGGCACGTTCCTCGTCATCATTCTGCTCAGCATCCTCCTCTGAGACATTGTTGGACTCTTCACTGTCGTCTTCTTCATCCTCCTCTGTGGTATTACGTCCCGCATTGCGCCTTTTGATGTTTCTGGCTACAAGCTTCATGCCTTTCTTGACAAGACACGACGGCAACTTGACGGATAACTTGGGTGCTGTTATAGTGTCACAAATGGCAGGAACAACGGGGTTCAAGAGCGAGATACCTTTCGCATGAGGTGGCACCTGATCCTCATCCTTGTCCTTGTCGTCCATCAACGGAGCAGTGAATGTTCGCTTCACCGCTGAATACAATTCATGGTCAGTTAATGTACATTCTAGGATATCACATCACTAATCTTTAATGATGGAGGCGGCTGTCTTTGCTTTCTTTGTCTTGTTCTGTTGCGGAATGACTACCTGCTTCGTCTGAAGGTCGATATGTGGTACTAGCAGGTGAATTAAGATACTTCTTTCTACATGTTCGTTTCGTAGACTCACTTGGAGCCTTAGAGGCTGTAGAAACTTCAGAGTTGTTCCTTTTGCGCCCTCGGATATCGGCTGTCTGCTCTTTGAGACCGGTGCGAATATTTGGCGCGCAACTGTTTGGAGTGGTACTCATAGCGGCTACAGGTTGAGCAAGACGCGTAGCTGTCAAGGTGTTAGATTCTGCTGGACATTTCGCACTGCACGTACATCTGCAAGTTGCTTGTTCCGCAATGGTAGCGGCGCCACTCTTCGAAGTGGCATCCTTTGGGCCCTTCTTCTTTGGTGGCATGGAGGAAGAGTCAGAGAAATACGGCGAAAATCAAGGTGAAAAGAGTGTTCAAAGCGAGTAGAGTAGAATCGAAGAAAAACGAAGGTGGTGGTACGATGGTAAGTTGATTCTGCTACGGTTATGACGTCCCTATTGAACGAGACGCTGTTTCAGGGCAAGATGACCGAACACGGCCTACCTCAAGCAGTCTAGATCAGTCCTGTCCTTATCTCTTTACCATCATGTCCTTTCAGTGCGCCGGCTGTGAACGACACTTCGGACGTGTTAGCGACCTCATCCAGTATCACAAAAAGGGTAATAGTCCTGCTTGCTTGGCTGCTGCTGAGCTGCGAAAACTAGAAATCCGTAAATCTGCACGGCTCCCTCGTTGGAATCCTTCGAGATCTTCTTTATGTTGCACACAAGACTACGGGACCATCTACGGCAACACAGAACAACATCCCAGAGCCTCCTCAGGCTCCCGCCTTTACTGGAGATGTCTTTGGTGATGCCACCATGTATACAGAGGCTGATTTTCCTGGCTTTGCACCGGAAGATGATGGCGGAAATGTTGATACACCGCCATGTCGGCTGAGGCTAGTGGAACGAAGAAGAGGATGACCAGGATGTGGAGGATCCACCCGTGGATGCTGGATGGGAGCCTCCTCGCGCGGTGTAACTATGAAGATGTCTCCGAAACTGAGGAAGAGGATGCCGAGAAGGCAGATGCAAGTGGCTTCCAATCCAGGGAGTGCATCTGCTGCCGGAGAACCATCTGCATCTCCTGGTGACTTCGCGACGTTGGCCCGCGAGGCTGAAGTTCATGTTGAACACTTCCCCGGAAATGCCGGCACTCCCATTGCCAACCTCATGCCTTCGAACGGTATGAGGAGGCTCTTTCAAGCGACGATGAGCAGCGGCCCAGTCCATTCGCGCCTTTTCTTTCGAAGCTCGAGTGGGAATTAGCACATTGGGCAAAATTAGATGGTCTGAGTGCATCATCATTCAATCGACTTCTGAAAATTGACGGGTATGGGATTGTTCTCATGCTGGATCCTATGCTAACTTCTTATAGATGACTGATCTTCTCGGCATAACTTCAAGAATATGACAGAGCTGAACCATCATTGACAAGAAGATTCTGTCCGACCGGCCTAAATTTGCTGAGGAGATTTGTCGCTGGTCAGGCATTTGATCTATATTGACGCGACATCTTGGAGTGTGTGCGGGCACTATACAGTGACCCAGAGCATGCACAATACCTGTGCTTTGCTCCCGAGTGTCATTACGCCAAGAACCAGACAATTGTGTCTTCCGATTTCCACATGGGTCGATGGTGGTGGGATACCCAAGTAGGCGCAATTCATTGGATTGCTTGTCATCTCATATTTTCATGACAGAAAGCTGTGGAAGCAAGAAGTCCTGGCGCAGACAATTATTCCTATCATCTTGTCCTCTGATAAGACTCAAATTACTCTATTTCGCAAACAAAACTGCATATCCCGTA
>JADNYV010000547.1:0-22648 GCA_015501055.1 Mucidula mucida | reverse complement strand
ATTGGCGTCCCGGATGCCTTTGAGGGTCTGCAGTGTCTGTGGTGTCACTTTGCGGCGCGCGAAAGCTTTTCCACGTATGAGCTCGCGTCGGGTCGGTTGGATGAGTCATTGACTTACTGGGAGATTCGTTAGGTTCCTGTGGTCGTACGCTCATCCAGCGGCGTTGGAAGCCTCTTGTGATTACCGTACGTCCTCTTAATAGATACATACTGAATCGGATGATAGATGATAGCAAGATAAGAAAGGCAGCAGTGAGAAATGGACTCCGGTATAATCAGCTCATCGTTCGAGCAGTTTAAAAGCCACGAAATTTCAATTTCCCACTTCGGTCGATCGGTGACCTTTGACCGAACCCAGGTTGCACGTGAGTTTTGAATGACCTCGGTTCAGCGCCACAAATGTCTGTGCCAGGTTAGAGAGATGGTAAATCCGCGCCACCAGGTACGAGTCCACAGAGTATATATCCGTACGATGATATTGCATGGGCTTTAACTTTGGAAGTTGCTCTATGGGTGTCCAGGAAAAGTGCGAGCCATAGCACATGGAATAACGACCTTTGAACTACGACACCTTCGCGACGCTGTGAGATCTGAGTGGCCAATGCCGCCGAGCCTTTCTGATCAGTCCAGCTGAAAGAAGAAACAGCAAAGGAGGCAGCCAGAAATAGAAGAAGGAAATAGAAATTTAGTAGAAAGTGATGCTCAAAAAGGCATCCTTGTCACATGACCATGTGATCGAGTAGGAAACCCTGCATTTGGGAATGTTTGTTACTCCAACTTGCCCTTGTACCACTCCCTCCATTGTTCTCGTCGCCGTCTTACCTTTGTCCAACTCTACACCATGGTATGCTCACGTCTCTAGACTGCTCGATGACAACTGACCACGCCTTCTGTCTTGGCAATAGTCCGTGCCTCCTGCCGCCATGCGCCGTCTGATGCGCGAAATCGCGGAACTCAAGAAGAGCCCACCCGAGGGTATTCGCGTCCAAACCAGTGATGATGATATGCTCGACGTGGTCGGAATCATACAGGGCCCGGTGAGCATCGCCAGCTGCGCTGTGAAGAAAACTAAAGTTTACGTGACACCTGGCAGAGGGCACGCCATACGCGGGTGGTTACTTCTACGTCAAGTTCAAATTCACCGAAGAGTTTCCCGCTGCGCCACCCAAATGTAACGTCTTTTTGACTGTTATAGCTCGCTTTTACTTATTCTATATCAGGCCGGTTCGCGACAAAGATCTTTCATCCAAATGTTTCTGCCCAAGGCGAAATCTGTGTCAACACGCTCAAAAAGGACTGGAAGTCGACATACGGCATTGCACACATATTGGTGACCGTCAAATGCCTACTCATCTACCCAAATCCGGAATCTGCACTCGACGAAGAGGCAGGCAAGCTGCTGTTGGAGAACTACCAGAGTTATTGCGACCGCGCCAAGCTCATAACCAGTGTCCATGCTACACCACGCGTACGACCAGCAGAATTCGACGAGCCATCCGAGGAGGAGTCATCTGCAGCGTCGGCGCCGTCATCTAAACCACCCAGTGTCTCCGTCCCACCTGTCCCTACGCTCCCCATCATATCACGCAAATCTTCCTCGCCTGCGCCTGTGTCCCATGGCCAGACGCGACCTCTCGTCTCTTCCCCCGCCAATCTGTCTCTTGAAAAGGATGGACGTGGGGTAGCTAACAAGGAGCGACATACATCACCGTCGCCTCTCGGGACAGCGGACGCGAATGTTGCCGCCAAGAACGCTGTTGTACCGCCGTCGCCTGCGAACAAGGCCGTTAAACGTGCTGCGACTGGAGTTGCTGGCGCAGAGAAGCGCAAAAAGGCGCTAAAGAGGTTGTGATTTGGACAATGTCATTTAGCGGATTCTTCAGATTTCATTTGTCGATTTGTCTTATTATATTTAAACACGCTGTATACTGTTGGCAACCTACACTTTTCTTGTTCTTTGTGAAAGATCTGTGGGTTTGGTGACTAGTTGGCACGCATGTTAACGACCGATTTGCGGCTGTTGGTGACAGATCGTGCGCCACTTGGGCTTCTCGAGCTGTCAAGTGGCATTTCCATTAAGTGCGACTGACTGTAACTATGTGTGTGCAGACATCTGTAGTCGCGGTTGCGGTGATGATTCGCGCCATTCATATTCATCTTGCTCGCCTCCGGACGGTCGATGTACCAAGCTATACGTCGGAAGCCATAAAGATTGGCTGTCCTTGATTCACCAGAATACGTAGGTCGAGATCCCCTGGATGCAACATAGCAGCTTGATTTGCGCACCCACAATCGCAACGAGATCCTCGAATTGTCCTACAATATGAAAATCTATGTTGCCCGACGGACAATCAGCATGCTCGGATCCTTAAGAATTAACAATCCCTATTATTCCCAATATCCTACAAAGCCCGGATAGATTAAATTACATCCCAAAATCCCCCATTCACCTACCGCCTTTGATGAGGCCAACACCTGTAAGCTCGTCCTCGCTTAGATCGCGCTCCAAGTCATCTATCATGGGCAGGGGACTTCCTATAGGCTCGTCGCCGCATCCACAGTCGTATTCCGCATCGAGGTGCGCACAGTCAAAGTGTGGCTTCCCTAAGCGTTGGTTGACTTCGTTGTGTAATGAGCATAACCTGTATGTATGTCGTCAGCTTGGGAATGAATGATGGGGGGAAAATGGCTAGTACCAGAGGGCGGCGCTTCGTCGTGATGAAGTCTAATAGTAGTAGTTCGGTGAAATGAATTATTTAGCGTTTGGAGGTACACTGACTTGAGGAGGGAGGCGCTTCAGCAGCTTCTGAAATTCGGCGGCACATTCGCCACAAGGGTAGAGCCTCGATAAGAGGTGGAAGTACGAGTTGAGCGCTTCACGTTCGTCTTGCGTAGGTTTCTACATACGGTGAACACAAGTGAGAGAGAGATGGTACAGGCGCCTCAAAGCGTACCTCTGGAAATCGCAGCGTAATAGTATGTCTGCTTCATTCATCAATAGACCGCCCCCCAAAGAAAACTATTCCATCCTCACAGTAACTTCCAAGTCGCGCGCCCAAGCGCTGCTCTGCATCAATTCATCATCACTGGGGCGCAAATCTAGGAAAACATCTTGAAACGCACTTGGCTGTCGCATTGCCCAACTGCGGCATAATAACAGCCCCGCCATCATGAGCCTTGAAGGGAAACTCCTGGTTCCGGTGTAACATCCCCTCGACGCCGCCCTCGCCAAACAAGTCCCCAGTCCATGGGTCAATGTACGATCTTGTGGGTGGGTGTAGGAACGCGACCGTTGCCACTACGAACTGCCAGAGCACTTCCTCAGTTAATGATCGAGCAAGGGGGAGGAGAGGTAAATACAAGCGCGGCTATGATGGCAAAGAACGACTTTGCGAATCGCGAGAGAATTTTCGCCATGGACGGGCGGAAGATGGAGAAAGAGAAGAGAAGGAAGGAAGGTGGTGGTGATGGTTGACACGAAGCTCGGATGCACGTATGTACGCCGGCGGCAATTGTTTCCATAACGGGAACGTACGCCACGACCCAGACACATCTGGAAACTCGATCGCGCCTTTATAGCACGCATGAATTAAATTAGATATCTCTGTCCACTAAGATAACGCGTCAAGCCAAATGCGCTACAAGTGGTATATTTTCAAGCCCCTGTCACCACTAGAAAAAAGCTCAAATTGGACGTTCAAACACAAAAATCACCCACACATTTCGGCATTTGATAACTCGCAATCATTTCGGTGCTACCCCAACATCACAACCTGGTCCCGTTGTCGAGGAACGTCACCAGCTACTCTGGGAAAATTGGTGGCAGGGAAGTACACGCGAGGAAAGAGCGAAACAATCCCTGATCACGAACCACAAGGTCACGCTTAGGCACCCATAGCCATTCAAAAACTCATTTTCTCCCGCGACGCCATTTCGACACCAAATACTGCTGATTCGACACCGAAAAAAAAAGACCGCTAGTGCTACTATGAGTACAATACAGGGAAAAAAAAGATATAAATATGACAAAACATAAAATAAAAAAAATGTCTCCTGGTAGAAGTAAGATATATATATCCATGTAGTGTACTAAGTTACATTCTATGTTGCACAAAAATTAACTTGGGAGGATGCAAATCGGAGAGCAAACAAACGGACAGCCAAAAAATATAAAAAGAAAACAACACGACAGATGATGATGAGATAAGGAAAAAAAGATGCTATCCGCCACCGGTACCTGTAGTCCGCCGTTTTCGAGTGTTGCGCTTGCTTGTAGGTGCCGCGTCCGTTATGGGAGAGGTAGAATCCACAGGTTGTTTCCGCTTCAGCGACGTATTCGACAATGCAGGCGTGTTGACAGTCGACGTCGGCGTTGATGACGACGCGGTCGACGGAGCGTTTTGTTGGGGATGCCTGAGGGATGGTCTTGTGCGCTTTCTGGGGCGAGTTATTCGCAGACGGGGGCGCGTTTTGCGGAGAGTTGATGATGGTTGAGGGAGTATGCGGTTGGAGATGAGGTGGTGGATGCGAGATGCTGCCTGGGTTGGTCACTGACGGTGGTGCGCTGGAGTACAGTGTCGTCGACATATTGTTCGTCGCAAAAGGCGTATAATGATATGGCATCATACCATTTGAGGTCATATGGTTCGCGCCATTCAGCATATGCGGTGGAGGAAGCGGATTCGTCTCACGAAGCCTATTCGCAAATTGGCTTAGCGCCTCTACCATCACTTCGTCAGCTTCGGATGAGAAGAAGCTCAGAAGGAAGTCCACAAACCCAGTGGTCCCAAGTGGGTGTCGCTGGCAAATCCTATCAGATCCGTCATCTGGGCGACACTTTCTGCCAGCTAGACAATATATTCATCAGTGCCATGCATGAGACAATCACTTGGAGCGCCAATACTCCAGACATCGCATCGTCGGCTTGCGGGATCCCAAACGCGTTTACTGGTTCCCCCGGTATCGATCCACGCTCAATGCTGATCCGAGGCTCCTCCCACTTCCTATCCTCTTCCTCCTGCGTTGTAGCACCATTTACAGCGCCTGGAGCAGGCGTGTTACGCGAACGCGGAGTCTTGGGAGACTCCGTCATAACCACTTTCGGGCCCGTAATAGCATCCAGTGAGATGTATTTGTCGTGGTAGTTGGCATCAAACTGAAAGTCCTCAAACTTCAGCACATAGCCCTGGTGCGAAGATGTCGTCCCAGCAGGATGAGGAGAAGTTATCACCACATGTGCGGTCAGCGGGCCTCTTAATGTCACCGTGTAGCCATTTTTGTACCGGTAGGTCCAGACAGCGGTGACACATTCGACCACAGAATGCCCTTGGGAGTATATACGCTCCCGCGCGCCATCTAGCGTTAACGTCATTGACTTGACGCCGGACTGTGTTGTTACCAGGAAAAACGGGGTAGTATAGGAACCCCAATTTCTGCGAAACGTCGATCAAGGTGAGTCGAAGCTCCAGAACGCGAAGGATGGTCCGCACCAAAAGGTTTTGCCTCAGTCTTTTGATTGTCCTTCCACAGAGTTATCTTCATGATGGCTTTGGGTGTAAAGTACTCCTTGATAAGCTCATTCCACCATGAAAGTTGCAATTTCTTCAACGGAGATTAGTTCGCAGTGGGACATGACGTACGTCAAACACACTTACTGTTGGGGTTTCGCTGGACAGGTTGCCGCTAAACTGTAATAATCGCATAAGGCCTTGGCCTTGCCCAACAAGTTGTTGACCTGGCTGGGGCCTGAATTGACGAAAACAATTAGTAACTATTTAATTGAACACAATATATCTCGGGACTCACGGTAGGCCAATTCGGGGACCAGAAGTCGACGCCTGTTGATCGGAAGATGACATAGTCGAAGAAGATGCTGGAGAGCCCACATGTCCACCAAAAGCGTTGGGAGGTTGGTTAGGTGGTCGTGGAGGATGCGGTTGGGTAGGATTTACAGATGGAGGAGGGTGTGGAGGTGGACCAGGTTGTTGTTGGGGACCAGGATGTGGAGGCTGTAAGCGGCCAGTTGAAGGTCCTGGACCAAGCGCAGGGTTCGGCGGTAATTGTTGGGCTCGAGCGTCGTGGGAAGAAGGAGGTCGACCAGTTGTAGACTGGGGCCGTGAATGCGGTTGTGGAGGGTAATGGTTCATGGAATCGGCTATATGGGGCGAGTGGGGGTGTGGAGGCGGTGGAGGTTGTTGCATTGGCGTACTGTGGTGGTGATTATGCGACGGCGGACGCGGAGGTGCCATAGGGAAGTTTGGATAACTGTCTGGACCCTGCTGCATGCCCGAGCCTTGCATTTCTGCAAACTGCTGGGCTGGTGTGGGCTGAAAACTGGCCCCGATTGGGCGGAGTATTGCCCATATTTGGAGGCATTGATCGAGACATGGAGGGACCCATTTGAGTTGGAGGTGTCGAAGAAGACGGAACGAAGGGGAAGGAGTTGTTTCCATTAGAGGTTCCTTGAGAAGGGAAGGACTGGGGAGAAAAATCCATAAAGTCCATCGGAGTGTCAGGCGGCATTGAGACGCGGTTCGACGGACCAGGTCCATGTTCATATTGGGTGGTTGAGAAGACGGTGGGACGGAGGACGAGGAGAGGAGGACATTTGAGTATTATGGTGCGGCATACCCATCGCGCCGGGACTCTGAAAGTTGTTCTGATGTGCTGATGGCATGCCGCCTTGCATGGAGGGGGGCTGGGCGAGTGAAGGAGGGTTTATGCCGTTCAACATGGGCATCGGCGCTGATCCTGCCCGGTTGATATTTTGCGGCATTGCCTGGGTTCCCGCCCTGTCGCCCGATACCCATAGACATTTTCGGGAGACATTTGCCCAGATGACACAGACCGCATCGGGGGGCCGGGCATCGTTTGGGGTGGTGGCTGGCGCATTTGGCCGGGCATATTAGGCTGCATCTGCATAGGTGGCCCAAGGTGGGGCGCGCCCTTGACCGAGATGACCTTGTGATACGCCCCGACGTGCAGCCAGCGTGTTCCCTGGTTGATGCATCATATGATTTGGGGGAAAGCCAAGGCTCTGGAGCGAGAAAACGAGTGAGAAGAGACGACTGCGAGGATTGCGCCACGACGTACCATATGAGAACCACCGGCCGCGGGATTCATCTGGGGCGGACCCTGTCGCATAATCATCTGGCGTGGCTGGCCGCCTTGTGGGTGCTGCTGCTGTTGCTGCTGCATCTGCATGGGGTAGCGTTGGGGGTTCATGGGATGGTTGGGATTAGGCGGACCCGGAAGCATGCCCATGGGCGGGGGATTGTTTGGCGGGATACCCATCGACTGCTGTTGTGGACCCGACTGCGGTGGAGACTGCATGAAGGGCCCGCTGCCGAGGCCCATCATCGGCGGCTGGGCCATGCCTGGTTGGCGAAGCATATCTGGTCGCAGGTTGACGTTCATGAACGGAAAAAGAGGCACCGGGGCTGGTGCTCGGCTCTGGGTACGCTGACGGTCGCTCCGTGGACTGGCCCTACAGCAGTAACGACGCGCATATACGGCTGCAACGGCGGTGAGCAGAAATCGTGGTCTGCGAGCAGCAAAAGGGAAGGAGACACCAAGACAGATGTCAAAAAACTCGAATCTCTGGTGATCGGGACGCAAAGCCTCGAGATGGGGCCGTCGGACCTAGGTACCGTGCGAGACAACGACGGCGAGCAATACGTGCTCAACCACAACGTCGACAACGACGACAACAGTGGGAGAATGCAGGAAACGAGGCTACTAAGTGGCCAGCGCTCGTTGTTCAACGAAGTATTCCCACGTGGGACCGTGCTTCGTGACCTGAACCGTCTACATTCCTTTTCCGTAACGCTCACCTGCTCGGTCCTTGTCCTCTTTCTTTTTCTCCTTTTTCGTTCTGTCTACAGTGAAATATGACTTGACTACCGAAATAGCTCATTCCCGCCATGTAACATTTGCTTCCGTCTCGATCCATTTACACTCTGTCTCTGAAAAGTTAGCCAAGCATACGTCGAAGATTTTGCCGCAAACATTTATCCAAACAGGTATAACAAACGATGTAGATCACTCTGATCATTTGCACCGCATTTCGCGTTTACCACCGCGTCTGGAAGCCCAGATTCTTTCCAAACTCTGTGAAATGGAAGTCTTCATCACCGCATAAATCTCTTGCGAGCCTCAATTCCTTTTTTACAAGACGAGACTGGCTTGATCGTACATCGTACCACCAAACCAGTGTTATGAAACGGCAATGGAAGCTCACAAGCGCCGAGGACGCGCAAACTTTCCAGAGGCTTCCGCTTGCGCGACTAGCCATCAAGTTTCATAGTGTCTACGGACCAGATATCATGAGTACCAGATCTCTCGTCTTCAAAGCAGTCCTCTCCTCTCACCAAGCACCATCATGCATTCGTGGCCCCGGATCAACTCTCCTTTATATCGACAGTACGCCGATTTCATATTTCGTCATCTCTGCTAACGCTTACGACCCTGGCCAACTTGTGACCGACGTCGACATCGGTACTATTATCAATCTTCTTCGGGAGTATACCTCCGCGGATGCCTAAAAACTCGCTTTTACACGCTGGACTGGCCATACGTTCAGTGTATCCGAATACCCATTGGAAACGCGCTTTGGCGCGTTATGTTGTCGGCCCGCGTGCCAACAGTTTGACATCTTATTTAACCGAAGTTGTTATACACGAACGCGCCACGTTTGAGACTGAGCTTCGGTTTATCGAGCGGTCGACGTCTCTGCTTCAGTCTCTGCGAGATCCAATTTCTCCGCATCGTGAACAGTAGCAGTCGCACTATTTACCTCAGATTAACGAAAGTACCATTGCCAAAACCTTTTAGAAGTTACATTTCACTAAATAAACGCGACTTCTTCTCGTTTTGCGAACACTGCAATGCATCTCCACTGATAGATAGCTAGATCTGAAATGAATGTCCTGAGCATGTGCGATGGCTCTCTGCGTCCTAGTCAAGTCATCGCCCATTAGTATTAATAGTACAGACCGCTACGCCGCACCAGTTGTGTGGCGTGACGATTACAGGCTCTTCTTCGTGTTTGCACTGTCATGACATGCCCAGTGCTACTTTAGATTCATCAGTAGAAATCCAAGTTCGAGCCTAGTCCAAGAAACTTTCATCACCTCTCTGCGAATGATAAACGCCCAAATCCCACAAAATCGAAGAGAAAACATTACATCCATTGCATGCAGTGTCACCATCTGTTTCTAATAGTAACAAGGACCGTCTAGTCTACCCAAACAACAACTTCTTAATCTCATACCCCGCCCTCCTTCGCTCCTCTGCTGCCGCTCCGTTACCCAATACTGATTTGTTCTCTATAGCACGTCGTCCAAGATACGGCATCACCTATGGGTCGTCAGATTAGAATTATATGTAGAAGAGGGACTGTGTCCTACATCTGATAGAGCGCCATAAGGTACATATCTGAAAAACACGTATTAGTTGTTTTGCAGATGGACTAAAGTCCGGCACACGAACTTGATAATCATCGGGGCATTAGACCGCGTATGCTTCACCAGATAGTCGGTCAGCGCGTCGCTCATACCATAAAGTTGCCCAAACGTCAGTCGCTCCGTCACTTCATCCCCCAGCTGCACGACCAAATCGCTTTCTGGCTCTCCTCCAACACTCTTCCCCAACCCCGTCGCGACAAGTTCCTTCAAAATCAACTTCGAACTCGTCCAGTTGTGCGTTCCGAATAATACGCCCACTCTTTGCGCTTTCGCACGTCTGATGTCCTCCTTGATTTTCCCGACCAGGACTTTTGCGCACTCGTTGTAGCACCTATCCGTATCATCCTTCTGCAGCCATACAGGAGGCAGCTCGTCTGGAGAAATTGAGATAGACTTCGGGCGTCCGATGTGCGCGGCTATCTCGTGAGGATGGTATGCGCCACGAACAAGCTTCACGCCTAATGCGTACCCGCCGGCTTCGGCTTCCGCGAAAGATTGCACCAAGTTGAGCGGAGTACTGCAGTAGACAGGAAATCAGAATCTAAATTGGGAGAAGCGATCGAAAGATTGCTCACCGACGAAGGTATGCCTGGTATGTACCGTATATAAGAGGTTGAACAGAGCCTTTCCCATCAAGCTTGTTGAATTCGCGCATAAGAGAGGTTTGGAACGCGTCGACCGCCGGCTGGTACCAACTGATGACGGCAATATCGAGACCATGTTCACAGCGCAGATCAAGAAACATACCTGTACTCCGCATCGATAATGATCCTCACACCTCTTTCCTTTGCACGTCGGCAAATCTGAACCAGATCCCCATGAAGATCACGGAGCGCCTCGACATCTTCCGGTGCCATGATCTTTGCTGGTGTGGGTCCGTATAACACGTCAAGATCCGTGCGCTGAGGAGATCCAGGGAAGGGTATAGGTGATTTCTTACGTGAGTCGATGATTGCCTGAGATAAATGCACTAGAGCTTTAGCATCAGGTAAAAGAGCAGTCTATCATGGCGTCAACTTCGCAGTCCTGTCGATGGAGGAGAAGGAACGAACCATCTTGATAGCAACCCATGTCCTGCGTCCCACGGGCGTATTACCCAAGATACCATCCTCAAAGTCCGCCGCAACATCGATGCAACGAATCATCTCTTCGACGGAACGTTTATATATAGGCAGCCCTCCATTTCGTTTCGCAGCCTGTTCCCGCTCCGCTGTCGCCTCATTCTCGTCCACCTCGACCGAATACGCAAACAACGTGCCAATGTTCATCGCCCTCAGGTCATTAAGCAACGGGACAGTCTCATCCGCGGTGTCCCCACCCACAAACTAACAGGCTCAGTTTCGAAAAAGAGAAGATTAAGCACACACCTGATTGAAGAAAGTTATTCGGACCAAAGCCTCCGTGACCTGTTTAACACCGGGTATGCTTGTGAGGACGGAAAGTAGCTTAGGCGAGTTATCCACGAGTGTTTCCGATTGGCACATGGTGTACACGATGTACGTGCGGAGGAGGTCGCGCAGGCGGGACGCCTTGCTCGGTCCCGACGCCAAAGCCTGATCGCCCGAGTCTGCTTGCACCGTCGACATCAAGAAGAGCGGCGATGATCCGACAGCGATAGCAGCAGCGACGAGCCCGACTCGTCGGCGCGCAGGTGTGGGTCCATTGTTGCTGAGGAATCTATGCCCAGATGGGCGTCCTTTGGGTATTCTGAGATGGCGCGCTAGAAGACGGAGAACCATGAAAGTGGAGGATAAGAAGAGGAGATGAGATGCGACACCATGAGGGGAAGAAAACGGATCTTCGGGCTCCTATTCCTGACGCGCAGATAAGATAGGCCGCGGTAAATGCTCGGATGTAATCGGACCGTGACAGTTCAAAAATAAGTTGACGAGTTCAAGCGCTGCGAAAGAACGAGGGAAAGTATACATTGGTCAAGACTTACAAAATATACACAAGAGGTTCAAGCAACCGCGAATGTCTCTAGCATCCTCTCCACCAACGGCATGTAATTCTCTGAAGGGATGAGTATGAGCCTGCCTGTCGTGATCAGACCATAAAGTGATGCCTACCGACAAATTAGCATCCGACAGCCGCGTAAGGAAGACGACGAACTTGTTCTATGAGATCGTCCTCAGATTAAGAACCAGTTCGCTCGGTTTTTTGAGATGAGGACACCGCAGCAGGGATCGTAACACACTCCTTCGTCCGGATAGCAAGGGGGGATGGTTAAGGAAAACGAAGTAGCTTTCGCTAGTCAACGATGAGTGTGGAGCGAGATTAGAGAGTGAAATCGTAGTCCTCGATGCAGGAGAGGTGATCGCCACGCGCCTCGCTGGTAGCACTAACCTCAATCTCCCTCAAACTTGTACCTCGTCCAAGAGAGATATCAATTTGTGGTCCTGGGATTAGCGCTGTGGCAGTTGGTAGTATAGTAGGGTTCGGGCAAGGTCTGTGAGGGCAACAATCTTAATAGGCGCTAGGGATCGCGACCCCCATGTTGTAGGAGGAGTTTTCCGACGCGGTGCAAAGCAAGATCCTTCAGAGCTAGGAGGGACACTCAAAGCATACAGTGATCAGAGACATCCTGCCAGGAAAAAAGAAACAGTTGATATGGCGAAATGGTTACTTGACTTCAAGTGCTTGTTGCAGCATCAGTATGTGAAGTTGTTGGATCAGGCCTTTGCACTTGAAGCATGAGGGTGCATTTATACAGGAGCGGTTAGCGCGGGTTGTTGTTGGGCAGCGGTTAGCTCGAGTCGGGGAGCGGGTAGTTTGAAGAGCTGTTAGCAGGTGCAATCAAGTACCTGGACATTTACAGTGGTTGATGAAACAATCAGCAGCTGCCGTGTCTGCATGAAACGGTGTTGAGGGCCAAGAGTCAACGGAGAATTGAGGTAAAATGAAGTAGCTTTCGCTAGAAAACGATGAACGTGGGGCAGCATTAGACGTAGTCGTTGAGGAAGGAGAGATGATCACCCAGAACCGACCGGCTTGGTAAAGCGACTGGTGTCCAGTCTACAAGAAAAGTATACATTCGTTGGGACTTAAAAGATATACCCACAAGGTTCAAGCAACCGCGAATGTCTCTAACATCCTTTCTACCAACGGCACGTAATTCTCGGACGGGACAAGCATGAGCCTGCCTCTCGTGTCCAGGCCAAATGATTCCTCGTTACGCGGCTCAGCGGGTGCAGAAAACGTGTAATCCGCAAAGTGTAGTGATGCCTATCGACAGATTAGCATCCCATTTCCACTTGCAACAAACGACTAACTTGTTTTATAAGGTCGTCCTCGGGATGAAACGAATATATACCATCGCTAGGTCTACTCATCGATGGCGCCTGTGGAATCTTTGCCTTTTTAGACTTTTTCGACGATCGTGGTTTTGGTTGGGTGGAGGATAGGAATGTCTCGTCAGCCTCAGTCAAGTGGTACGTCCGCGAAATGATCAAGAAGTGTGAGAAGTTGTAAGACTCGTTCTACGACTCGTTTAGCAACCACGGACAACTTTGCATACAACATACCTGGTCGACTGCTTGCTTCATTTCCTCCGTCAACATCCGGTACATTGGCGGGATAACTTGGACTGGCATATTTCGCAGACGTTCGCACAGAATGAATCCGACGTGTTTCTCGGTCTGCGAAAACAGGGCCTGCAGCATTGTGTGAAATGCCGAATCCATCTTTGATTTCTCAAGACAATACGCTGCTAGTGCCTTGATGAATGGATTTTCCTATTGAAGGTCAATATCAACATACACACTGAGCAGATATTGCGCACCTTGTGTACATGCATGTTGAGCACAGTCAGAATTGCATATGGATCACTATCTTTGTCGTCCAGTTTGATTGTAGTTCCCATCTTAGGTTGGCTCAGAACAAGCTCAACCAGCTCGTGCGGATTCAAGCTCTCTGCATCGCGTTGAAACAATTGTACGGCCAATTTTTTCAGGCCTTGATAGTCGATATCCGGATTGAGATCGAAAAAGTCGAAAGTAACATCAACAAAACTCTACTAAGTGCTTTGTTGAGTACGTATCAAAACTCGGTGTACAAAAGCCTTACAACATCAGAATCGCTGTCAGCGTCGTCCTGGTTTGTTTTCCGTTTGGACATGGGTGTGTAGCTGGTGTGTAGAAACAGCAAAATAATTAGAGCTAGGGTTAGGGCTTGACTGTCTAGATTAGGAAGGAGTCTCAGGGCCACGTGAGGAGCGTGTTGACTGTCGCCTTCGTCTCACGTCTTTCGATCGTGAACGACCATGGCTCGTAGTACGCGCTCTACCCGCCTTCCTATTTCGGCCTCGCCCGAAATGGACAAAGAAGCTCTCCAGAACAGCACCAACGCGCGCCCGAAACGAAGAGGCCGGCCACCAAAGGGCGCACTTGCTGCGAAATTAAAGGCCAAAGCCAAAGCCGCCAGCCCCTTGCCTCCATCTTCTCTGACCCATTCCCCTTCCCCCGAATGGGCAGAGCCCAACTCCATTCCCATTGCCACATCCGATGACCCACCGCTCCCCACATACGTGGACGAACAAGAGATGCTTAGACAAGATTTCGAGTCGTATTTAGGTAGCGACGACGCGGGCCCAGACGCGGATATATCCACGGCTAGCGACCCTTTTGGTTTCTTTCGTGTAGAACGGACTCTAAAGCGTGACAGAGGTACCAGCGATGTGCCTGCATATCCTACACCCGAGGCGAACGGCGGCTCACCTTCCACCCCATCGACGCCACGACGGCGTCGTACCTCCTCCAGACCAGGCGCAACCTCACGTCATCAGTTTTCCATGCCAAGCAGCCCTTCCCCCATTAAACCATCTCATCGCCGGAAGCCTACCGATCCTGAATCGGAATCCTCTGATCGTTCACCAGAAAGGCAGACATCGCCTGATGGACTTGTGGAGTCTGATGCGGAGCCCGACAGTCCGCCACCAAAGGCGAAGACAAAGGGCAAGCAGAAGGCTGCGAAGCGCAGCTTGAACCCCGAACAGATTCAGAAGGAGTGGGAAGCTGTGTTACCAAAGCGCACACGCAGGACGCGAAAGGAAAAGGAAAAGGCAATTGTCGAGTCGGAGAGCGAAGATGAACAAGAGGCTCCGACTCGGAAGAAGGCGCGAAGAAAGGCAAACGCAAAGACTCCAAGGGCTCAAAAGCGTGAAAAGGACGACGTCGATACCGAAGTCGACGAGGTGCGCTAAACGTTTACATCCTGCCGTGCTCTCATTAACTGTGCGAACAGAAATTCGTCAAAGAACGCGAAGAGCGTATCGCCTTCTTCAAGAAGCTTCAGTCGTACGAGATATCTAAAGAGAATGTGTTTATCGTCTAAGGTATGCATTCTATTCAATGGTGGGGGTATCTTGGCTAAGTAACACAGCTCAAACTGTAGGTATACTTTTGGACATCCAGTGTATACATGAGGGATCTAAAGGTCATGTAAACTGTATCCTCATCAATAATCATGATCATCTTGGAACATGCTCGCGTGAGCGCCCTCGCTCAAACTCCGCCACCTTCGCCCGATGCGTCTTGAAAAACTCTGTCGTCTTCGAGCTGTCCACGTACTCCTTCATGAAGATGATGCGTGGCCCCCAGTCACCGGGTGCGAATTTAACGGTAGTCATGTATTCGTTGTTGTATACCACGCCCATTGTTGAGACACCGTGAGCCATTGCCTGCCGACCGTCAGCAAAGTCGTGCGACTCCTCGTGCGAACGAACCGTACATGGAAGACAATGGTGTCCTCTTCGCTCGACTCAATCACATCAAGAAGTGTTATCTACCAAAAGGTCAGACCACATTCATATAGCGCTGATGTGACGCACGCTCATGGCTGTCGATGCGTCAAAGCTGTGAACTCACAGTATACGTTGTCATCATAGAGGCCAACGCCTCCAGATATTCTCCGTATTGTTTCTTGGTCAGCACAGGGCGCCCCAAAGACACGGGCAGATACCGATGCTCTAACTCATTGTGAAAGAAGCGCAGCACATTGTCGAGCTTGTTTCGCGCGTTAACGTACGCGAGCAGGACCTTCAAGTTCTGCGACGGCGCTGGGGGCGGTGTCCACGACAATATCGATGGGAAGGAAGAGTTGGCCGCCATGAGTGAACAGCGCCTGGGGGGGAAGGATGATGTTGAGAAGAAGACCTCTACGCTTCCAACGCTACATATGTAACCGACATAACCCCATATGTTCATGAGAAACCTTCCAAGTGGAAAACGGTCAGAAGCCCTGAGCTAGGGCAAGCCCAGATAGTACGCACGTCATTCGGTATGTGTGATCTCGGTCGAGTGTTTGGAAGTTCGCGGTGGGAGTGTGGTACCAACATCTTGTCTTCAGGCAGTTTTCTGATCAGATCAGTCCTGGACGACATCGAACGCTGCTTCCCCAGCCAGTGCACGAGACAACATCTGGAGAACGCCCTGATCGTAGTGCTCACAGGACCTTGAGAAGAGCTTAGACTCGTTCTGCAATCTGGGATGCCCCGCGAATTTCGAAATTCGTGTACCTTTCATTAGCTCTTAGATCCTATTTTTGCTTCCGAAATCCACGTACCCTGGCCAATCGTGTAGCTTTGACTCGACGACGAAGATGTTGGGCCTAGACCAAAACTATGACACCACATCTCTCAGAGGTAGACAAGCTCTCATCGAGATGAATGTCAGAATACGACCCTTTCTCTATGATGTCCTGCATCACCTCTTCGAGACGTAAACGTTGGAGTCTGCCTATCAGCGCATCTTAGTTTGATCTTAGTTGTCCAGTGCGAAGTGTCGCATCGTCCTGGCACAGGTGTGGGGTTGCGAACCTTGGGGTCGTCCTGCAGATCGTTGAGCAGAGTAGAATACGCGGTTCGCACGGGTAGGAGATCTCGGGGGTACTTTCAGCATCGCAAGATTAAAACCCAGCCTAGATACTTACCGCGACACAGGGCACCATACAGAACTTGTCAATTGGCGCGCGGATCCATCACGACAGAATTCCTTCAGCTAGATCTCTCGTAAGACCCCTCGTTCGATCTAGATGCGCAAGGCATGGCGTTAGGACAGAGAAGTACATCGGAGTTCCTCTGACGACCTTGAATACCGGATAACTCCAGTAGGGCGAAAATCATGAGCGCTACCAGTGCGGAGCTGAAAAAATAAATGTATACATCACGAACTTAGTTTGTGTCCTTACTTTGGACTGGCGTCCTTGTCGGAGAATTAGACGTCGAGAAAGGGAACACCCCTTGATTGTAAATTTGGAAGGCCTGGAGGGGCAGGGAACCTAATAGTAATATAAGTAGAGTTGAGCCAAAACCTCGCGAATGATGCCAGTGACACCTATCTTGACATATGGTTCCTGAGCTTACCGAAAAGAAACAAGCACTAGACGCATGGAGACAGACGACAGACCGGTACAGCACCAAGCAAATTCAGCTATTGATTGACGAGCACTGGAGCCACGCCGTCAAAGTCCATCAATAGAAATAAAAAAAAACATCTCCCCAACGGAACATTATCAATTGGAATGATTGTATTGAGCAACCCGCGACGTTGCAGAACGGGGGTCATATCTCTCGAACTATTAAGATCAGAACATCTACAACAGCGCTGCCGTAACAGAACCTGATTCTTCTTCTCCGATGGAGTATGCGCCTTGATGAATCTGTGAAAATTCGGTCAAAAATGGAGGAAGCGGTGACCTTTATACTCTATACATGAGCCATGAGAAATAGCACACGTCTCGCCTGTGAGGCCGGGTACACATTTTTACCTCCTTCTGTGTGACTTGTCGAACACCTCGCTCAGATAGTCGCTATTCCTAGAACTTCGATTATATTACGAGTTGCATCGGAGCCATCGCGCAAGCCATTCCTTCTACGCAGATTCAGGTGTATTATGCGTATGGGGTTGCTTCCAGTAGTATTCGCAGATCCAGAATTCGCATCATATACCCTCAAGTTCTGCCCACGAGAGACGGCATACGAGATGTATCTCACCGGTAATTAGTCTGTCTCACACACGCCACGAGGTCTGTCCAATTTCGGCTGACCAAGTGGAGTACCGGAATCTAGTTCTCGCTTCAGAGTTTGCGAGTAGTGTCAACGACGCAAGTCTTCTGAGGTAAGGAATTGCCATGAGCCGAGTTGCATGTCGTTGAACCATCAGGCGTGTACCAACGCTGCTTCTGGCACTAACGGAATCGACGAGTCGAGGCCTTGTAAACGTTACGAAAGAGTAGACCTCCGCAGTACGAGACCACCTTGTACCAGGCGGGTAATTCGATAAGCTGGAACCATCTAGATAAATGCACCGGACTTACTTCAACAATAAACCCTCGACGGTAATGTCGCGAAGCCTAGATTGACGCGATGTGTACATACCCATTGTTGGCGGGTTTCCTTAGTTTCGCTTTACGACGCGGCACCTCTTAGAAGCGGCTTTCCAGTCGTAGGGGACTAATCGGAAAAGACAGGCTTTACTCGTTCGGCAGAGTCTTCAGTGTTGTTGTCGGATTCTTTTCGGAGTGTTGCCATCTGTAGTGGTATATACGAGGCGTTCAATGCAGAATAGTCTTTGCTTACCAGAACGCTCGTCGATAGGTCAGTAATGTTCAGCCAAGAGACTAAGAGTCTTGAAGCAAGAGGAAAGTTGTGGTTGGAAGAAAGCACAACAAGCCCCAAACACTGCTTTCATGATCGCGATCTTTTGGCCTCTTCCACACCTATATAGAGAAAGGAAAGACGGATTATTCGTCTTATAGAGTTGATTGTTGTATATATGAATCTGAAGTCCAATCAAGTAATACGTTAAACGAATGAATCCACAGTTCCGAAGTGTCCGACGTCCCGCTTCTCCAGCTCAATCGCAGCAGCGACCTCCAACTGCGTCCTATTCAGGTGATCATGCGCGACAGTCAGAAAGTTTAGAGGATCGTCGCTCTGAAGGAGGTTAACGAGTCGTTCCCGGCACGTTATCCACAATGCCCTTTCTGGACATAATCAAGCAAAATACGCAGCGTATCACGAGAATGATGCTCCACAAGAGAACGGTTCGAGACGGTAAACGGAAAGTGAATAGACAGAATGCGTGTGGCAAGATAAAGACGTTCCGGACCGGGATCACAGAGGTATCGGAAATGGCGTTCAAGCGCCTGCCGGCCTTCTCTTTCGAAAAGGCACCTCAGACCGCGAACGTAGGAGTGAACCGTGGTTGTTTGCCTGAATCAAGGAGTCATTTCGAAGCCATATCTGACTAACGAATTCAGGAAGTCGCATTCTATAAAGGCATCAAAGACGGCTATGTCGTTCCTCCGGAAGCCTTCAATCACCAGGCCAAGAATCATGGGAAAGGATGGAGCAGTAGTGATGGTATCATTGTTTGACGACTCTGTAGGGAAGCACTCCATGAATCTTTTCAGAACAGGCAGTCGCAACGGCAGTGTGTGAAGAGAGAGCGTATCATTCAGTGTCACTGGACGAACAGCTGGATCACCGACGTAGACCGGTACGTCGAAATCAATGCCTGGCAACATTCCTGCACAATTTTCGGAGTCTCTGTACCATCAGGTCTCCCGTGACATTCCTTGTCGGAGTATCTGAGACTCTAGAATCTTTGATTCTACGATCGCAAGAACCTCTTCATGACGATTGTCGATGCGGAAGACAGAGTATGTGAAAAATCGCAGGGTGTTCATGGCGAGTTCTAGTCTGGGATAGATGTCGTGATCAGGCATCGTCTGTGAAGATGTCAATTGAGAGGCTACCCATTTGGCAACCAGCATGTAGCAGTCGACCTCCGCATTTGGGCTCAATACAGTCATAGTACTATCATCGAGTGCCCACGATCGGTGGCGAGCTTCACCATGAGGCCAGAAATCATTGCGCGTGAGATGGCGTATAGTGGTCACTATAAAGCGAAGCGCCTTGTATTTAATAGCAGGGAAGGATAACAGAGCACCGCGATAGCGAAAGGTGGGCATGCGCGGATCCACCTCTGAGGGAATGAAGAAAGGTATAGTGGCATTACAAAAACCAAGGAAATCACTGAGGTGTGCCTGCGAATCCCCATGGACATGGCTATCGCCTGAGACCGCATCGAGAAGCTTCAGCCAAACGATAGCAGGGAAGTCGTCCGGAATGTATGGACTGGAGGAAAAAGTCTGTAGGACCGATATTCTCTCCGCTGCATATGACTGCTTCGCGAGAAGCAACAATAGTAGCCACTAGGGCCATATCCGTGCGGGGAATAAGGTATCTCAACGCATAGCGAGAAGAACGCCACTGATATGATCGTGCGGTTGGGAATAGATATAGATGGGACCGCAGTAGGCGCTCTAGCTTCGTTTCTGAGCCGTGACGCACTGTGCAAGAGCGCATATACTCCGCGGAGGAGTTTTCCGAGATTTCAAGGCAATCAGAGAACGCGTTTGCCTGGCTGGCGACCAAGATGTGAACATCATGGCTGAACTTGGACATCACATATTCTGAATTGGCCACGGGAAGACCGCCGATACTCTGGAACACGATGGTAAGAACCGTAGGGTTGTTCGACGTTTGAAAAAGCCAATACAGTCCGTTGACGGTCATTATGTCGCCCGAGTCCTTCACCAGAAGTGACTCTGCCCCTTTAAGAGAGTCAAAGGCGATAGAATCCAATAGCGATGGCAGGGAAGGAAGTATAGGAAGACGGCGCCTGAGGAATCTCATGATGCGGCGGTAAATAGGAATAAATGAGGGATACACAATGTGACTGATGGGCGTGTGGTACGGGCACTGGGGTTGAATGATAGGAATCGCGTTTGTCGTAAAGTAAACAGTCAACGCCGCCACGGTCATGGAGACGATTATCCAGGAGATAGATCGATGTAAGTTGTAGAGGTAAATGGACAACCCAACAGGTAGACGTAAAGCGCGAGATGCAACAGCACCGGAAGTAGCCCGACAATCAGTGGAACGCGCCACTTCTCGAGACCATCGAAGCGGTATTGACGGAGGTGGGCACGTTCACGAGGAGTTCCTGAAGGGAGCGTCATGTAGTGGTGAAGCCACTGTTTCACAAGAACAGATACAAGTGCCGTCATCAGACTTAGCACAAGGCTGGTAAACCACAGGCCATTGACCCATACATCGGATGTGAAAGGAACAAAGGCGGAATTGGGGGAGAAGGAGCTCGTAGGGATATCATGGATTGACGTCCCGTTCACAATAGCTCGCTGAATAGCGACGAGTTCGAATAGAAGTGTAGCTGATATTTCCGTAAAACTGGCTTGCAGATTGGACGCTGCTTCGACAAGGAAGGTAGTCACTACCGCAGAAAATAGCCCAGCCTGAAGGGATGGTAAGCATTGGGCCGTTTGGAAGGCTAGATGGTTCGCACGAATACGAGCAGGACATCCAATGTGTCGCGGAACTCTTCAATCATGCGGACGTCATATGCGGCAGCTTCATCGAGGTATGTTCTCCAGACTCTACCATGTGGCGCAGTTTCTTCGTAAGTCACGTCTTCGTTGTACTTAGTCTCATAATCGTCGTTGACGCCTTTGATCTTTAAGCAACCATACGATTCATGATTTATTTACGCACCATAGACCAACGGAGATTTTTGAGACAACCCAACAGAGGCCTGGACATGCCTGCTGAAGAAGCACCCGACGCGCTCTAATCTTACAAAAAGTAATGGCGTGCTGAGGAGCTGATCTCGATCACACAACTACCAAATTGAGCGTCGGCTATCCCGGCTACGCTTTTGGATCCGTACTACTCTTTACAATGACCATAATAGACTTGACCCACAAGCTAGACAAGAACACCATCTCCATATACCCCGGCGATCCCTCCTTCGCCCTCTGCTCCCACTCACCGTCCCCAAAGACGGCTACAGCGTCCAATCCTCTCTCTATCACCCACACCGGCACACACGTCGACGCCCCATCTCACTTCTTCCAATCCGGCGCCTCAATCGACCAAATCCCCCTCACCTTTCGTCGGCCCGCACGCGTAATCGACGTGACCCCCAAGAAACCACGAGAGCGGATAACTTGGGATGATGATGTTCTGCCACACAAAGACAGGTTGCGCCCCGGCGATGTCGTCCTGTTCCAAACGGATTGGTGTGCGCATTGGGGCACACCGACATACCTCGCGCATCCCTTCCTGGACAAAGACGTTGCCCAGCACCTCTTAAAACTTGGTATCTCAAGAATTGGTATCGACACGCTCAGTCCTGACGAGACAGAGGGTCAGAGGGCTGATTTTGGCGTTCATGAAATCATACTCGGAGCGGGTGGATTGCTGATCGAGAATTTGCGCAACCTGAAGAATGTACCTATTGACGCGACGATCAGTTTTGTACCCTTGAACCTAACAGGCGGAGATGGTTCTCCGGTGCGAGCTTATGCATGGACACGCGAAAGAAGCGACACGCAGAATGTAGGCGTAGCTACTTCTAGCAAATGAAATCTACTTGGCGTAACGTGCTCTGTAAATTATAGCAGAAGTAGTACTAGTATATAACCTTCTCTATGTCTTGAATAGTTGGTATAAGTAGTAATTCTCTGACTAGATCGTCGCTCGAAAATCAATATGCATGCTCTCATCGCTGGGTCGTTTCAATTCGTGACATGGCAGCGGCAACATTCTCCTGAATGGCATCCGCGCCCAATGATATCAAGAATGCCAGCTGCATCGAACATGCTATGAGGTCCCCGCCTCAAGTGTGTGAGGAACAAGCCGACGCCGCGGGTCTGTTGAACGGAGGTCAGTCATATATTACACAAAGAAGAGAAAGAACAGACGTGATACTCCTCAATAATCTCGTGGAAGATTTCGACAGCACTGCAGTGATCATTAGGAATTAGTTGAGCAAGAAGCGTGCAACATACGAAGCATCACAAGTTTCAACATCAGCCATATGGAATACCAAGGATGTCGCTTGCTTCCTGTGAGGTTCCTCTGACGGATGGTGCCGCGACACCCCATACAATTCTAGTCGCCTTAAACGGTCTGCCGTACAATTCTGTAAGTTGAGAAGTCTAGATCAGTGATCATGAAAACGCCACCTTTCAACTGCGCGGTATTCGCTGGAAAGCGGTCGTCAGGACTCGTCGAAGCTCGTCGTAAAGGAACACACCGAAGTCCAAGTTCTCTCTGATGCGGATTATGAGCGCACCCGAAACGTCCTCTTCAGCTTCAGG
>JADNYV010000546.1:0-22657 GCA_015501055.1 Mucidula mucida | reverse complement strand
CGTCTGCTCTTTTTTACAGGACCTGCATTTCGCGAGTAGCAATGATATCGCCTACAAGCGTGGTCGACTAACATGGCCGATACAAAGTACTATTGGTGACATATCTATTTAACGCCAACATCCAGGCTCTGGTTGTCTTCATGCTAAGTTACTATCGTCTTGATTCGATGTAAACCCTGCGATTCCGCACAATGGTAACCAGTCAACAGTAGGTCATTGTTCGCCTCTTTCGCGACGAGATGACAAAGGCCTTTTCAGCGACGACCCTAAATGGCAACAGCTGTAGGACCCTTGTGGACGCATTTCCCTGTGGATTTTCATTGTCCGGGTTCAACAATGCAGACTACGGAGGGCGGTATAAAGAGGACACGTCTCCCCAGTTGATCCACAATCACCTTCTCTCCCGACATTCAACACCTCCTGGTTGAGGCTCTTTTCCAAAACACTACTTTCTCTGATTCCTTTTTCATAATGACTACACCCACCGTCAAACCGCGTACCACCCAACCGCTTGCACCAAGCCACCTGTCACGAACCGACCCTCCCGCCCCGGCTCCCCTTCCATTGACAATCTCCTCCATGAGCTCCAAGCAGTCACGTCCGCGCCTCCCATATACGTTGGCTATTTCCCGACCCACCCTCCACAAAAAGTCTCCAGCGCTACCGCACCCATCGGATCTGTTGCTGACGAGGCCATCTCCATCATTCCTCCCATGCGCAATTACTCGGCCGAACCCTTTCTTCTTTCCATAGTACCGACATTGCAGCTTGAGCACGAAATCCCGTTCAAAGACTCTCAGTCCCCCACAGCCTCTGTTCCGAGTCCAAGCCACAGCTCTTTGAGGGTATTACAGTGGGACCTAAACGCCCCCAAGTGATCCAGTATCAAACACCTGCAGACGGGAGGTATCATCCCGCGCCAAGCAAGGCGCTACCTACCGCTAGCGAGCTCTCCGCCCTCATCCGATGGGACTTGATCAAAGACCCGGAGCCTCGGCGTCAGCCTTGCGAATCTACCAAGCGAGGCGACGAGCCTGTCGTGATACCGGTTATTAGCTCTGGTGCCCCAGTCGGAGTACCGGGATATGAAGCTTTGACGCTGAAGCGTAAGGCGTCAGGGCCTATCACACGCAAGCGCAATATGTTTGGGGAAGAGGCGGAGAATCCGTGGAAGAAGCCAAAGCTTGAGGAGAAGGAGAGGTATGTTCCTTTCGCGAGGTCGAGTGTGACGGATAGGTTGCGGGACTACTTCACGACGCCTGTGTCGCAGCACGTATATGAACCGAGGAATTGAGGCGTGCTCCTTATTTGATATCCACATCCGACCACCTTTATATGCCCACACTCATATGTCACGCTCGTTGTACGTATTGGTTAAATCATCGTCCCCATGCACTCTCATTTAATGTTGCAACCGCTGTACTGTAGCTCGTAGTTATTTACTCGCTCAGAAGAAAACCGGGATTATTCCACTCATTGACGCCCGGCTTTCATATTTGAACCCTTCGTTCCCCGAGTATCACGTTGGTGAGATGCACACCACATTGGGGACGTATGGTTTTCCTATTTCTCCGGATTCGTGAGATGTGTAGGAAATACTTGGCGCCTTGTGACCGTGTACTTCATTCGGGTGAACGAACTTGCAAGAATAGACGAGGCAACACGATGTTTCATGGCCTACGGTATTCGTGCCTATCTAAATATCTATCCATTTCAGGCTGGACTCTCTGATCTCAGTGTGGCGGTCTATTCCGCTACCGACTCTGTGTGTATATATACAGACTCAGCCATCCATGGTACTATCCTCTCAACCATCATGCCCCAAGAACAATCGGAAACGCCCCCTCCATGCGGCCCGGTAGATTCTGCAGACGTTCCAGTGGCAGCCGTGGACAGTACCGACAAAGTCTCCGAAAACTCCGAGTCGCCTGCGATCCGTTTTGTCGTCTACACCTTCGTTATCCTATATCTCACATACCTGCTTGACTCAATTACTCAATGCCCACCAACCGACTGCACCGACGAGGCCGTGAGATTGGCCATAATCTGGGGCGTCGTGCATTTGGTGTTGCTCGCCGTGGCGGCTAGTCCGCTCCTGGAAGATCGATGGCTTGATCATGGCAAATTCTACTTTGTTTACCAAGCAGCTGTTATTCGCCGTTTCTTCCGAGTCCGAGTATATCGAGTTGATTGAGACTTGGGTCCACAGGTAGTATTTTTTCCTCGTCCCGACCGTCATCCCCTCCCTTCTCGCTCTTGGCAGCTGCATTTTCAGTGAGCTCTCTAATTTATAACATGTCGGTCTGTGCCATGGACAGCGACTACACCAGAGCAGGTTCCTACTGTACGTATTCTTCATAGAACCTAACTGTGTCCATCCAATATTGACCGCGATATCGCAGCGGTGTACAAGCTCAGCGTGGCAGAACGTGTCTGTCGAGTTTTATGCCTACGAGAGGAATGTCTGAATGAGGTAAGAGGTCTCCGTTTCAAATGCGAGGTTGGTCATTTTGCGGTTTCTGCGTTGGCTGGACGCTCTAATCTTCGACGTGCAGAATCGTATGCGGAATGTCAGGGCTTCTGCCGACCGTGGCGAATTGTTCAGCAAGGTTGAAAAAGGTCCCAATGGAGATACCGAAAAATTGGTTTAGGCGGGGCCCTCATACGCCACACTTTCGCATTGACTCGTACTGTATCCAAAATAGAAGCTAGAAGTAATCATAATCCAATGGACATTAGAACTCAATCAAGCGGCATAGCGTCTAACGGGTGCCGTCATAAGTCTGGGCATCATGCGAACGCTGAGACGCGCTGTTGATCTCCTCCAGGTGAAGGTGTATCGGAGATGATCCATTAACATCGCTGTCTAACGCGAGACGGGCCAGCTACTCGGTTATGGAAAACGTCATGCTAATGTGACGTTCCTCGCGTGCAGCTATTCGTGGGCCTAATGATGGGTATTCTCCGTCGCGGTGGTGGCACGCGTTCCTATTTCCACGCATTTCAAAAAAACACGCACAAGTACCGACATTCTACACCTTGATCACGACTTTCCCTACATGAGCTTGCGACTGCAAATACGCGTACGCCTGGATCACCTCATCAAACGAGAAAACTTTATCAACAACAGGGCGCGTCGTCTCGGGGTTCGCTTCCAACAAGCGGTTCATGTCCTTGAACCTAGTAACAAAATGAGACTTCAGGCGTCATCCTACATAAATATAAAGGAAACTTACTGTGCGACGGAACCGATGAATATGCCACGCAGCGTAGAAGCCCTGAATTTTATATGTTCAACATTGCCGAGCGGATTAGCAGTCTTGGGGTGGGTAGAAATCAGATGTATTTTCTTCAAGAAAGATAACGTTGGGAGACATACGGAGGCAAGTACACCGATGAGGTTGATCGAGCCCCCAAATCTGATCGCGGTCATCGACTTTTCCAGCGTACCGGGTCCGCCGACCTGGATGAAAGGTGAGCGATGAAATAACCGCAACAGAAGAGACGAGAACTTGACGGACCTCCAAGATGTGATCCACCCCGCGCCCGCCCGTAAGCTTCAGCACCTCCTGATCCCAAGCTGGCGTTTTATTATAGTTGATGACATGTGTAGCGCCGAGTTTCGTAGCGATCTTCAGCTTGTCGTCTGATGAAGAGGTGGCGATGACCGTCGCGCCGGATGCGACGGCGAATTGTAATCCAAAACTGTAAGGAAGGCGTCAGTATGGTTTGAGTATCTGAATCAATGCGTACATAGAGACCCCTCCAGTGCCCATAACTAATACTGTGTCGCCGGCCTTTAATTTGACTTGACCACCGGTCAATGCGTTGTATGCAGTCAAGGCCGCACATCTACAGCGAGTTTAGCGCGAGTCAAATGAAAACAGAGCGGTGTTGGACGAACGGGAGCGTCGAGGCTTCCTCATAGGAAAGATGTTCCGGGATACGCACGAGTGACTATATGTCATGAGCCGTCTGGTATGCACGTCGTAGGAAGAACGTACATGAGCATGGAACACTCTATATTGCGTCAAAACTCCTTGTACGGGTCCCCCAAGCGTGGTTTGGCTAATGTCCCCGTCAATGTCACCGTAAACATGATCCCGCGTAAAGTTGGCGCAGATGCGGTCGCCGGTTTGCCACCCTGTGACTGCTTCACCGACAGCCACGATTTCTCCAGCCATGTCAGAGCATGGAACGAGATTTTGCGTTCTGGTTGGCGTCAGTTTCCACAAGAAATTCGTAGGAATGATGGACAAACACTGGCGCGGGATAGGTGTCAGTAGCGATCATGAGGTCGCGATACTATCAAACTCGTTCAAATGTCAACGTGTTGTAACATGAGTATGAACGTACCTGTAAGGATACAGCGCGCACTTTGACGAGCACCTCTGTTGCGTTTACTTTGGGAACGGGCGATACTCTTAGTTTTAGGTTTGAGAGTGAACCGCGCTGGATAGGTATTTGATTAGCACAAGCGACATTGCCAGACGATAGTTGTACAGACCTGTGGGAAGTAGTACTCCTTGGTTGTAGTGGGCAAAGACATGACGGTCGTGAGATTTACCGTTCTGCAACGCTCGTTATATGTAAGGTCCGCATTTCCGATTTCACGGAAATTACGGTAAAGGCAGTCGGGGTCTAAGAAGACAGAAGAATGTGGCGGGAATGGGACCTGGGAATGTCAATAGGTCTAATCACTTGTCCTGCGCACGATAGAACTGTGCGTCGAGAAACGCGTCCAGTTCAGAACTAAAAAATGGAGCTTGCTAAGAGACTTTGAAGCCATTGTAAGCAGATTGAAAGTATGAGTAAGCAGCTCGAACCGCTTACAAGCATGTAGTCATTCTCCAGCGGTATGATGAGGCTGTGTGCCTTTACTGGCTCCAGCAACAATCTGATGGTTCTTTGATGCTTCGTCAATCATTGAGGCCAACTCAAGCTAGTAGTAATACACGCAACCAATCATTACAGTCTTCATGGTGGGGACTGTAAGGGAGGCGGGATGCCGGGCCGCTCTTCCGCATGATAGAAGTCCAGTAGAAGCCTATGGTTAGGGTTCATATTCTTTTCTTTTGACTTTCACTATCCATTATTCTGTGGTCAATACAGCATCAGCTACAACGGGCCATGATTCGCGTCAAACGCTTTCACGTCTCCGGCGTCTCAATTCTTTGACGTACCATCCAAATTCTAGAGTGTATATGACGCTTTTCATTTTGTAAGTTATGCTTTCGCTGTCTTAGTGGCGCTGGCAATGGCGTAGACGCGCCATCTTGGCTTAGTACGGGCATAAAAGGCTGCCATTGGGATGTCCTGGCGGTGGTGCGCTTTGTTTGCTTGTATGTCATTCCTGGACGCGATATATATAGGTTTTTTCACCGGACATGGACCGCCAAAATCCTCCATTCGCATCACCTTCGCCCTCAGATGCTCCAAACATTGAGCCACGGTCCCACAATCAATCTCGCCAAATGGAGCTCCTCTTTGCCCTCTACGACAACTGGGTGTACTTTCTAGTTCTGTCTTCGTAGCCCTGTATCCACGCACCCGGCTGATACGGTCACCCCAGACTCGCCATAGCATACCCGTTATCCTCCTGCACAGTGTCGAGCTAACGCTCATTGGACGTTGATAGTTCGAGCGATGTGAACGTGCCATCTTTTCCCGTCACATGTTTGCGCAGCTTTCTCTTCTATCGTGTAACTTCACCCGAGCGCTGCTACCACGATTGAATATCCGCGTGATACCAATACTGCGCTAGGCTCAAAAGATACTTTCGCCACCAGAATCGAACTGCCTTCCCCTTTGCAATTGCCGTTCCGGAGACACCAGAGCGGGAAGTTGCCGACGATTTCGAGGACGTCCCCTTTCGTTGTCTTGAGTCTTGTCAGTGCTTCCGTTTGCAGCCTGTGTAGCGTGTGATCTGATGGGTTTCTTTAAGCCACAAATCCTCAATATCCCGTTCCCTCGCTTCTGGGCAGTATACAGCGTACGGAGAACGAGTTTAGCGTGCCAATTGGACACGCGGGATCGCGTATATGTGATATTATATTGCCATATCCGTTGGCATCTACTGTCCTCTCCGCGGTGGTATTTCAAAACCTCCAGCTTATCCTTCGAGGTATCAAATATACAAGCGCTTCCCCCCAGGTTGCCTATACAGGTACTAGAATACATCTCTATTGCCCCTGCCGCTCTCATTGGGATCCAGCTTATCCACGTCCTAACTCAAAGATCCGACATCGGCACCGACCTCATACTCTGTTCCATGACTTGTCTTATCCATCTGCGCCTCAATATGTTGAACGGTGCTTGCCACGACTGCAGTAAACCGTCGATGTGGCAGGGTGTCAATCATACACCCCTCTCACTCTCATGCAGGTTGGCGGACCCGGTACACAGGAAAAGTCGATCAGAGCGATTAGATTTTGGGGGTCGATCAATCTCATCGGTGTCCTTGCCTCCGTATGTCTCCCAACGTTACCTTTCTTGAAGAAATACTGATTACCCACTCACCCACCCCCAGACTGCTAATCCTCTCGGCAACGTCAAACATATAAAATTCAGGGCTTCTACGCTGCGTGGCATATACATCGGTTCCGTCGCACAATAAGCTCAGGTGTTTCCTGTATGTAGGGAAAGTCGTGATCAATGTCATTGTTATCCACCACGAGCAACGCGTGGCGCGTTCCGCACACGAGGACTGAACAAGGCTGCGACGGGCGGAGGTGCGCCAGCACCTACCTGACACCCCCGGTGCGCGTGACGAGAACACAGAAATGCTGTAGTAAGGGCAGCTGTCAAGAGCCCTACGAGTGGGAGATTGAGAACGCGCAGCTGGCAGACACTATGAAAGCAATATCGCGGACAGATGAATTTCTTGATAGAAATTACCGGTTCGTGATACTCTTATGACTAATGCATTGTATGTTGCTGACTTGAAAATATACTAGGCGGGTTGACCCAGATGATGGCCAGATGGAAAGAGTGCACGATCACGTGTTACGTTTTGCTCTTTCTTGGCATCTCGTTCTCGTGGTCGCGCCTCAATCGAGTAACCTCTGGTCCCGATGATGTATCCAGCCCATCCGCTCCTCAGACGGCATTTTCTGAAACAGCCTACATATCCCGAAACAGCCTACTTCGCCCGCATATAACAGCAGTCTCACACGCAGACTGCCGCCTCAATTCAACCCACCATGTTCTTCTCCAAGACCTTGATAGCCCTCTCGTTTGCCGCAGCTCTATCTACCGCTAACATGGTCGCGCGCGATGCAAAAGATGACACCATCGCCGCCCACAATGTCGCCCGAGCTGAATATGGGGCTAGCGCTCTGACGTGGAACGACGATTTGTACGCAGGAACCCAGAGCTGGGCCAACACATGCCAGTCCCACCATAGGTAATTTTACTATGGTGCAAATTCAGACCTGCCTATTAATGGCGTCAGCGGCGGTAACTACGGGGAAAACTTGGTTCGTGTTGTATTGCGTATCCTCCTCTTCACAGACTGCTCTAATGTCACTACGTAGTATTCCTCCACAGGGCAAGGTGGAAATTCTATTCAGTCAGCAGTGGACTCTTGGATGTCAGAAGCTTGTGCGTTCCTTTCTTATTCTGCTAAGAATATATTCTCATCAACTAGCGAAATATGACTGTACGTATCCGCTATGTGAAACCCCCGTTCTGTACTCATCTACGTCTTAGACAACAACCCCGTCTTCTCCTCCGACACCGGTCACTTCACACAGGTAAGCGGCTACAGTCTAATGTCCATGTTCATGTTGTTCGTCCCTAGGTGGTCTGGAAGAGCACTACCTCTGTCGCATGCGCCGTAGGCCAATGCGACGCCAGCCAGTTCGTCGTCTGCCGCTATTCGCCTTCAGGCAACGTTCAAGGTCAATTTGAGTCAGTCATCCGTTCTTCATTGCGAATGTCAAGGGGATTCTGACCAGTTCTGAAGCCAAGACGTTGGAAGACATGTATAAGCGAGTGCGTCAGGCGCCTCTTGTCTTAATCTTTACCGCAGGTTTGTTCAACCTCAGCACTCTTTTGAGTTGTCTCAAACTGAACAGATGTTGATACTGTTTCGAAATCAATTCCTTCTGATGTTGACCTTTCAGCTCTACTGTTTCCGCAGCGTGTAAAGTGATTTAAACATCAACTAATCCGAGAGGTAGTGCTGCAACCTATCTATCAAACTCGACCTCGCCCCAGGAACATACCTCTCCTTCTCCTCAACCGAAGGCACTGATACGGCGGCGAATTAGTTACGTTTCTTCAGTGGGATAGGGATAGGGAACCTGACTTTCGTGATGGTCAGTTCTGGGACAGCGGTTGAGGTGCCAGGAAGGATCCTGGTGAGCGTCGAGTCTCTCTCACTCAAATACGCTTCGGGTCCAGGACTGTTGGAAGCAGTTCTCTGGAGGACAGCTATAGTGATGGCGTAGGCTGGTCTTTTTTTTCGTCGATCGAACAATGGTACATTCCTGCTCGCCATCTATCTATTTTCGTCGATACATCGACTTTGGTTGCTCTTCTTCGCCGTATCTTTGGGTGTACTACTTATTGCATTACGTTCAAGTTGGGCAGGCTTGTAGTAGGTGGACCGGAACGTATGGGCTGCTGTATACGAAATCCAACCCCCAGGCAGTCATTTGAGGGTGCCGCATCAGGAACATGAAGGAATTATTTTCGAAACGGTATCAACATCCGATTGTTCAGCAATGAATTACGTGGATAACAGGAGAGTTGGAAGGGGTAAGTGTACTATACCGAAAGACATTAAGTAAAATGATGAGAGTTTGAAGAAACCTGCGGTTGAATTGAGACGAGAGTCGTCTGATATACTCCTTTATACATGTCTTCCAACGTTTTGCCTTCAAACCTCGTTAGACACTGTTCAGCATTACCAACAGAGAACAGAATACTCACGCAAATTGACCCTCATAGTTTCCTGGAGGGGAATAACGGCAGACGACGTACTGGCTGGCGTCCCCAAAGATCGTTCCGGCCGCGCATTGGCCTACGGCGCATGCGACGGAGGTAGTGCTCTTCCAGACCACCTAGGGACGAACAACATGAACATGGGCATTAGGCTGTGAATGGAATCGCCGCTTACCTGTGTGAAGTGACCGGTGTCGGAGGAGAAGACGGGGTTGTTGTCTAAGACGTAGATGAGGACAGAACGGGAGTTTCACATAGCGGATACGTACAGTCATAGTTCGCTAGTTGAATGAGACGATGAGAACATAGTAGTAGGATAAGAAAAGGAACGTACAAGCTTCTGACATCCAAGAGTCCACTGCCGACTGAATAGGGTTTCCGCCTTGCCCTGTGGAGGCATACTACGTAGTGGCATTAGAGCTGCCTGTGGAAAGAAATACGCAATAACAACACGAACCAAGTTTTCGCCGTAGTTACCTCCGCTGACGACGCCATTAATAGGTAGGTCTGGACTTGCACCACATGGGACATACCTATGCTGGAACTGGCATGCATTGGCCCAGCTCTGCGCGCCCGCGTTCAGATCGTCGTTCCACGTCAGAGCGTTGGCTCCGTATTCAGCTCGGGCGGCATTGTGGGCCGAGACAGTATCGTCTTTCGCGTCGCGCGCGACCAAGTTGGCGGCGGAGGCGGCTGCGGCAAACGAGAGGGCTATGAAGGTCTTTGAGAAGAACATGGTGAGTTGGGAAGGGACTACAGGTGCGCGTGAGGCTGCTTTATATGCGGGGTAGTAGGCTGTTTCAGAAAAAGCCGAGAAGGGCAAATAAGGCCGTCTGAGGAGGAGTACATATGGCGGAGTAGCAGACGGGTTCGCGACCCGATTGGGGTGCAACCACGAGAACGATTTGTCAAGTAACCACGCGTGTTTGCGCGAAGCGGATGCCAAGCCGAAAGGTTCTTTTGACAAACGGAAAGGTGCTTCTTGTAACGCATCTAAAACTCTAAGGCTCTATTAGGATTACAGGCGTTTCCAACTGTGCGTGATGGCGGTCGCGTGAAGCAAAGTGTCCGAGTTAATCGGTGCGGTTTTGGCGGTAGATGAGGTTTTGCAAGACGCCGGCTCCACTAGAATATAAAGTTCAGTTGGACTTGAAACGGCGATGCATAACACTGAATTGCACCACAAGGTTTCCTTTCCTGGTGGTTCGGAAGGAAGGAGGAGCGTAGCACGTGATCGTTTCATCCTTTTATTGGGTCCGTCGAGGCACTTTGTCCTTAGTCACTTGTTTGGCGGAGGCGGATATCAGAACTTCTCTTCTCTTCATCTCTAGCAAAGCGGACGTTTCAAATTTGGTGATTTGTTTTTTTCATCGACATCAAAGTCAAGTTCATCAAGTAGGAGTGGTCGACGATATTTCAGCCGTCTCCTACATGCAGCGGCTACTATGGAAATAGCGTAAAGAGAGAGAAGAGAGCATCTCGTACGAGTGTGTTTTCCGCTCCTTTCAAAAGGACCTGTATTTTGAATAGTCAACAGATGCTAATCACACTAATGCTGCTAGAAGCATATGATGATGTACAAGGATCCAGATGCTGATGCCAAAAATGTTTCGTGATTAGTTCCGCGCCCCCATCACGCATGGACGACTGTTCTGCTCCACGTCCGCATCGACGTCCATAACCGTATCCGCGCGGACACTGAAACAAGTAACTAAATGGATGTGCGCCGCCGAGATTGTTGGCTCTCCAGTTTCGACGCTCGCGCTTATTTCTCACACTGTCCCATTTCTAATAAGTACAACCTTGCGTCATTGTGTTCTAGCCAGCCCCCTCCGCGGACGATCAGTCTCTAGTCCTATCTGATGATGCTGAATACAGTGATGGTGATGTAGAATTGAGTGCGTACCAATCAGCCATGTGAGGCTCTCGTCGTCATAAACGAAACGAGACTAACCTCGGTAACAAAACTAAGAATCCCAAAGAATTTGGCATTACCGCCCAGCGCGCAAAAAACTGGCAGTCGAGCCTCCTTGACGAATTCATTAGCTCGAAACACGCTCAATCCGCAGTTCGCGCTTGTTGGATGGCATCTGCTCGTTCTAGTAAGATGCCATCCCGAAATACACCTCTCCTGCAATGTGCAACAATTGACGTACTAGGAAGCCATCTGGTCGTCAACCGCAACAAAAGTCAGACGTGAGATGAGGTGGCGCACTGTGCCGGTACCAGCAACTGCAGTTCAACGCTGCGGAGAGAACTGGAAGGTAAAGTTGGCGGACTCGACCTGAAGATAGGGTAAAAGTTCGTTTGCTGAGCAATTAAGCGACTGGGATGACACGACTTCAAGGAATGAATACAGTAAGTGGTGCGATATTACAAGCAGAATGAAATGAAAAACAGTTTCGAGGATGAGCATTCCCGAATGACCTTGGATTAGACGTATCGTCCCACATTCGCCCTTCAGAACTCGTCAGATGCCTTTCAGTAGTATCCAAATGGAGAACGAAACACTGACTCAAATTGACCCACGTAGTTTCCCGGAGGGGAATAGCGGCAGACGACGTACTGACTGGCGGCCCTAAAGATCGTTCCGGCAGGGCATTGGCCTACGGCGCATGTGACAGATTTGGTATTCTTCCAGACCACCTATGAGCGAACTCATGAACACAGGGCATCGTCGGATGCGAGATGCAATAGTGGCTGACCTGCGTGAAGTGACCTGTGGTCGAGGAGAATCCGGGTTTGTCGTCTAAGACGTAGTTTAATAGATTTTACTTGTACATTGCCGATACATACAATCATATTTCGCTGGTAGACAAGATAGTGAGAATGTACCACGAGCACGAGAACTGGGGAACATACAAGCTTCGGCCATCCAAGCACTGACTGCTAGCTTGATTGGATCCCCGCCTTTCCTCGTAGTAGCGTACTATGCAGCATTAGAGTATTGTGGGGGAGGAATAGGTCTTCTACAAACCAAGTTCTCCCCGTATTTTCCATGACTGATGATTCCGTTAACAAGATGTCGGGAGGCGTACCCCAAAGCAGACATACCTATGCTGGAACTTGCAGGTGTTCGCCCAGTCGAGGGCAGCAGCGTACAAGTCCTCGCTCCACGTCAGAGCCGTGGCCCCGTAATGAAGTCGGGCGGCGTTGTGGTTGGCGAGAACAGCTATCTCGAGATTATCCTTGCCAGCGTCGCGGGCGACCACATCAGCATTGGGGACGCTGAGTGCAGAGGCAGTCACGGCGAGCATGATGGCGACGATGGACTTTGTGAAGAGCATGATGGGCTGTGAGTACGAGGAGGATGCGCGAGGTGGTCTTATACGATAGTGCAAGGTAGCCTACGTGTTTCAGAGAATGCCTAGAAGCGAGGACGAGACCGCCTAAAGACGTATCTAGTGGGGAAGCGGGTGGGTTAACGACATTGTCGGGGGCTAGCGGTTACTCGAATGAGGTGCACATCAACTTGAAGACGATTTGTCAAGGAAGGCTTGTAGCCATGCGTTTGATGAGCCGGATTCCAAACTGAGGATCCTATTAAGAAGCGCCGAGGTGCTTTACAACGCATCTAAGTGGGTCAAGCACACTGGCAGGCGATTTGCATTACGCTTGATGGAGGTCATATGAAGAGGAGCGGATGATCGGTCCGAAATAATCGGTGCGTTCACAACGGTAGATGAGGCTTTGCGAGATGCCAGCTCTATTTTTTCAATGGATAATGGGATCTCTGGACTACCTAATAATTTCTTTTCGGGCTGGCACTGCCATGTTACTATTAATGTAGCACGTGATCGTTCATCCTTTTTTCCTCCGAGTCCCACCATCTCTAGCAAAGATGCTTTGCAAAATTGGTATTTTGCGCTCGTCATTCCCATCGAAGTCATTAGCCTCAAGTCCAGGAGCTATGGAGGTCTCTTTGCCGACATATTTCTGCGCCAGCGGCCGATTGAAAGTGGGAAGGGAAAGGGAAAGCATTTCGTACACGGTACGATTGTGTTCTCCCGTTCCTTCAAGACATGCTGTACTGAACAGCGGACAGATGCGCATACAATGGGCTGCTAGAAGTCACGCTTTGCAAGGATCCAGAAGTTGTATCGCTTAGAAGCATACTAATTGTTTTGCGACTATCGCTCCGAATGCCATCGACTGTTCTGCTCCGCATGCACATTAGGCCGCCACGTCACTTTGACATTCGCGTGGGCGCTGTAATAAGCGGCGAAATCTACGCATGCGCAGGGACGTGCCTCATGGTGATTGTAGCTGGCTTCGTATTTTGTTCAGCTCTTTTTTATCATACGCCCACCAGGTTTGTAGTTTTGTTTTTACGCTCACTCTACTTCCTGACGCCATCCCGTTCCAAGTACCACCTTTACAACGGCGTCTTATAATTATCCCCCGTGGACTTAGCATGATCAAGCCTGGTTAGTCTGACCATGATAAAAACGTGATATCACGCTTTGGTTGTGGCGATCGCGTCCTTCCACAACGCCGGACGACAATTTTCTCTTCTTACCACCACCATCGTCCAAAACAACGACTAGAGAGATGTTGACGACCACAAGAAAGCCGTACTTTGGCATGACGGGTACGCAGTTGAACGTCTGGGTATCGGTGGCGTGTATCACCGCGATGACTCTCTTTGGTGGGTTACTCTATTCGCGTTACTGTAAGGGCGATATGTTCAAGGTCATTTGTATAGGCTACGATCAAGGCGTGTTTGGCGGTATCATCGTGACGGAGGACTTTCTCCGCGAGATGGGCTATCCAGACCCCAGTTTGCAGGGGACCATCGTCTCGCTATACGATATCGGTTGGTATGTGGCCTCGCCTTTGTGGTAGTTGCGTTATATCTCAACATACTACTAGTTTCGCTGGTGCTATGGCTACTTTCGCCTTTGGCGAGCAGTTTGGGCGGAAAAAGTCGTTGATTGCTGGGGTGATCGTCATGTCCATTGGTGCCGTTCTGCAGACGGCGGCTAACGGTGTACCGATGATGATTGCGGGACGACTGGTCGCCGGCTTGGGCAACGGGTACGTCACCTAGCTTTCAGTGCTGAGCTACGTTGTCATCGTATCAGCGTCAACACATCGACATCGCCGGTATGGCAAAGCGAAACCACAAAAGCGAGTCTTCGTGGAAAGCTCATCGTTCTCGGCATGATGTACGTGTATGTCTCTACGTTTACCTGCATCCACTAATATCGTTGCTCACAGTATGAACATTGGCGGGTTTTCCCTCAGCAGCTGGATGACCTACGGTTTCTCTTTCCTGCCTGGCAGCATTAGTTGGCGCTTCCCCATCGCGTTCCAGCTCGTCTTCTCTATCATCATGCTTGCGACAATCCCTTGGCTTCCTGAATCTCCACGTTGGCTCCTGGCTCACGGATACGAGAAGGAAGGCGTCGATGTCCTTGTCGCGTTGGAAGCTGCCGGTACTACTGCTGATGACAAGTTCATCATTCAGCAAAAAGAGACAATTCTGGAAGCGTTACGCAATGAGAGAGAACAGCGCCCGCCGTTCAAGGACATTCTTGCGGGAAGGACTGGAAACACTGGTATGGTAAAGCGAATGCTCTTGGGCATTGGAACCCAGTGGATGCAGCAGCTAGTCGGCATCAATGTTACCAGCTACTAGTATGCCTCTTATTCGCCTTCCTTGTTGGTTACTGATCTACAAATCAGTTTGCCGTTGGTACTTGAAGACTCCGTTGGCCTTTCGAACAACATGGCCCGCCTTCTCGCCGCCTGCAATTCCGTATCCTACCTCATCTTCTCCTTCGCTGGCCTGCACCTTATCGAACGCGCGGGGCGCCGAAAGCTCATGATGTACGGTGCCGCTGGACAAGCTGTCTGCTATATTTTCATCTCTGCCTTCCTATCACAAGGCGGGCAGAGCTTTGGAGCTGCGGCCACGGCATTCTTCTTCTTGTACTACGTGTTTTTCGGGATCTGCTGGCAGGGAGTGCCTTGGTTGTACCCCGTGGAAATCAACTCGCTAAGCATGCGTACGATGGGTGCAGCACTCGCCACGGGGAGTAACTGGATTGCGAACTTTGTCGTAGTACAGACGACTCCCATTGGTATAGAGAATTTGGGATGGAGGTTCTATTTGATTTGGATGTCGTTTAACGCGATTCTTGTTCCGGTATGTGGGACACTTATCGCGCATTCACTGGTGCTGAATGGCGACAGATTATTTACGTGTTCTATCCGGAGACGTCTAACAGACAATTGGAGGATATAGATCGACTGTATCGGGAGAACCAGGGCATGGTGCTGGTGTTTAGGAACAAGGAAGCGATTCAGACGCAGAGGCCGGAGAGGTATGAGAGTCCGGAGGGTTCCGACGAGTTGAAGAAGAGAAGGGACACCAAAGAAATCGACAGTGTAGAGCATATCGAGAACATGTAGACTTGTTAACTGGGAAGGACCTTTGGGTTGTAGATTAGTGTTTTTTATTTTGGGCTTTTGGCGTCGGGTTGTATTGTGTGTGGTACTTTGATGCAGGTTGGAGTATAAGTCAATGAGCAGACGCGTGCGACATTCCCCCAAGTGCTCGCATGGGTTTTACATACTGATAGTGCACGTCGCTATCAACTAATAAACAGAATGCAATAATTGAGTCAATGCGGTACCCATCTCGCTCATATCAGGCGCATCCGGGTCTGGCTCGACAGAAGCTTGACGCTTCATAAGATCAGGGTATCCTGGCACCCCATGCGCTGTTCCAGAGCTGATGACCATGATCGGGCTATTCGAGTAATCATACGGATTCTGCTCTGGCTCGCGTTGTCTATCCCATTGAACGAGGGCGCATAAGTCGCTAGGCAGAAGCGCCATCGTTTCCTCAACAGTGTGGGAGTCCGCCTCAGCCCCCGCGGTCTCGTTTTGCAAGGGCGGCGCCATGTACCGCTCGATGTGGGTCCGGATGGTACTGTCTGCTAGACAGTGTGTGGTGGGGCGGATGGAGCGGGTGCGTGGAGCCATTATGGGAATGGGTGGGTATGGGTATGGGTGTGAGCTAGCAGGTATTGTGAGGGGTTGGAGAGAAAGTGAGTGGTGCGAAAGCACGTGCTCTCTTTAGACCTCCGGGAAAGTCAGGGTTGAGTAATGGTGAGCAGCCGAAAGAGGAAAGTAAGTGGACGTGTCCACAAGAGTGTTACCTGTTATGGACGACAAATTGTATTCCTTGAGAGTAAACAGACTGGGGAAAGTCGTAAGGAACATGTCTGCACGAAAAGACAGTGTGGCGTAATCTATAATTTCTCTCGAAGTCTACTATTGAAATGAGAGTCCGAGGAGAGGATCAGCTTCATCCAGAGAGTAGTAAAATGATACGACGAGTTAAAACCAAGCGCTTAATGTACTTACCTCATGGATACAATTTCAAACAGGAAAGTCGGTGTTGAAAATATACATTAACAACACCACAACGTTTATCGCCTGAGCCAGCTATACGTGTCTCCGCGTCGAAGGATATTTGAGGACTCGTTCGTATTTTTACCGTGATGATGGGCGGAAGAAAAGGAGCAAATCAACACGTGATCGCTCGCTCTCCTTATCCTCAACCGTCATGGCCAAAAACTTAAATTGCGGTTACCTCCCACACGCGATCTCGAACTCGACGACAGTAGTACTCAGGAAAGCCTTCTTTGCGGTTCTGATAGCGCTTGGAATCGGTAAATTTCCTTCAACACCGGATCTGGATCCGAAAGCTCGTAGTAGCATGACATCTTGGAAGCGACATCGTTGGAGTACTATACTACAACGACACTGGCTACGACGTCAACCGGACTGTTAGCTCTCCATGCTGAGTTCTTTGTACCTGCGTTCGTCAGTTTCGACGACTTGACCACAGGGTAACGGGATCTCCTTTACAGGCATGTCTTTTAAGAATGTCTCCTGATATACGCTTACATCTATTCTAGTCAGCTTCCCCATACAGACCCGCGACGACGCTGTGTAGAGTCAGCTTCTCTCATCAGTGACTGCGATCTCTTTGGCTTTTGACGACGGTACTTTGTTCGGGACTACCCGACTCGTCGAACGCTTTCCTTGACAAATCGTCTCGTGGCGCCGTAACTGCTGGTCCCAATAAATCATGGTTCTTGGCGCGACAACATCCTATAGCCGGAATCGAATGCAGCGTATCTAGAGCAGCGGAACTTTGACGTCGGATGGCATAGAATCAATGCAAGGGTAGAACTGTATTGACAACTTCTATTGTTCGCCGTCAATGAATCCATTGACAGACACAGCTCTGACATTGGTGCGAGGTAAGAAATGACGCCATGACATGGCTATATAATCTGAATGCACTCATCGCCAGCGCATCACTCCTTCCAACATGTCGATGCCCGATGAACACATCCATCCATGCGCCACAGAGCGTGCAGCTCAGACGGTTGCGGAGCATCAGCAGCCACAGAAATTGGTCTTTTGGTCGGGCTGGGTGTGTGTTTTTATTCTGAAATCCGCCATGCATCTCATGACTGCTCAAACAGTTCTGCCCATTTGTCCAACGCACTTGGATATCCATACCAATACAAGGAGGTTAATCCCTACAAGAAGGAGCAACATTTTCTAGGTAGGTACTCTCTACACTAGTACGTGCACCCCATTCATACTTGAATAGATATCAATCCCAAGGGCCTCGTCCCCGCCATTGAATATGAAGGCCGCGCACTTTACGAATCCCTGATCCTCTGCGAATTCCTTGAAGACGCCTTTGCATCCTTTGGTCAGAAAATGCTCCCAAGCGCCCCCTCGGAACGCGCCTACGCGCGCATCTGGATCGACCACGTCGCCAAATCGTGCGTGCCGTCCTTCTTCCGGCTTGTCCAATTCCAGGAGCCCGAGAGACAAGCTTCCGCGAGGGAAGAGCTTTACGAGGCGCTGCGTGCATTCGCTGGTCAGGTCAAAAGACCATATTTTTTTGGAGATGAGTTTACAATGGTGGATGCGGCGATCGCGCCTTGGATTGTTCGGGACCATGTGGTTGGTGAGTTCCGTGGCTATGAACGAGGGGAGGTGAGTGAGGAGTGGGTGGAGTATGCGGGGGTTGTGGAGAAGAGGGAGAGTATTGCGAAGACTACTAGTGTGAGAGGATTTAGCGAAGTGATGAGGTGTAGAGCTAATTGTTGTTGTTTAGGCGAAGGAGCATTATACGGAGATATATGGTAGGTACCTAAACAACGAGTCTCAGAGCGAGGTAGCAAAGGCAGTGAGAAGTGGGAGGGGACTTCCGTAGACGCATGTTGAGATATAGACGGAAGTCGACGCTAATACTGGAATGATAATCTGTGCGTTGCTCAACTGGGACGACACTTATTACTTCCCATACGCGACGACCACAAGGTGCCAACTCTGATGCATAAAGTCAGAGGTGCGCCCCCAAGCAGAGAATGGAGATGCGCCGTCGTCTGCGATCTGGCACCGGTCGGTAGGATTGTATTAAATAGGATCTATTGAAGGACAGACAGAATGCTGCGTTACGAACTTTAAGTTAGACCTGAGTGATGCGGGTACCCTAACCTGTACGAGCTAGCGTCCTATTGAAAGAGGCGAGCTAGACGATTCAGATAGTAAATTGTGGACCAATATGTGTTTTGAAAGGAAGTGGCGCTTGACACGGCTTCGGGGAATGCAGATAGCTGTGCGTAATTGTCCTCTTTCTCTCTCCGACTTGGTGGGTACTCTCCGAGTTTTAGGTACCCGACAAGCGACCTTCGTGCGTGGATGCAATTGAAACGGAGCGTTATTTTTGCAAAGACTCGACATGTCTTTCTCATTGAACGTTCCGTTGAAGCCTCTTTCTGGGTGTGGAACGTAGTGCAGTGCGACTCGCAAGGTTCAAGACTAATAGGACTAAGGACGCCACCCAGATATCCGGTGCGCAGCATTTAACGCTATGCATTCGGAAACAAGGCTGGGGAAATGCTAGCATCTGTAATCTTTAGCACCGCTACTCGTCTCGTGGCATTTGTTTGAGCCGCGTTGGATAATGAAATCACGGACCGTCGGAAAGATTGATCGGCGGCATTTGCCGGATGTTGGCAAGAGGGGCGCCCGCAAACGGATAACTTAACCCGCAACCACGACCTTCTTCCCGCCGCCGTTCTCGACGTCGTCGCCGACGCTGCGCTCGCCTTGTATTTCATTGGAATATCTTCTTTTTTAACTCAGTCGCTGTGCGTAACGACCATCAGCTATGCTTATCATCAGGCTCACGCAATTCGGCTTTCCTAGCATTTGCTCTTCTCACCGCAACCACCATGTCGTCGTCGTCGTCCAGTAACCACGACGAGAAAGACGTCGAGCTCACGCCGGCGCGCAAGGAGGAGAATGTGTTGTCCAAGGACGCTTTTGACGAGTCCGACGAAGCCCTGCCGTCTCCGGCCATAGCTGCGACCCCGAAGCCCAAGCCAAAATTGTCCGCGGCGATGATAATACCCGTCTGGATTGTCCTCAGCTCGGCGGTCATCATCTACAACAACTACCTTTACAACACGCTCGCCTTCAAATATCCCGTTTGGCTCGTAACATGGCATTTAACCTTTGCTGTGCGTTTTTCTTTCTCTTTTCGCGGCCTCGGCTGACCGTTCCCATGCAGGCCATCGGTACCCGCGTGTTGCAGAGAACGACGCACCTCCTTGACGGCGTCAAGGACGTCAACATGACCAAGGATATGTTTGTCAAGTCTATTCTCCCCATCGGACTGCTCTTCAGCGGCAGTCTCATCCTCAGCAATACGGCGTATCTGTACCTCAGCGTGTCGTACATCCAGATGCTAAAGGTGAGCCACATCTTCCCCGCACCTGTCAAATTTTTACGGCAAGGACGTTATCAGAAACTAATTATGTGTCTAGGCATTTAATCCCGTCGCTATTCTCCTTATCTCATGGACCTTCCGCATCGCTGAGCCTAACCGCAAACTCGCTGTCATCGTTTTCATGATTTCATGCGGCGTTGCGCTCGCCTCGCACGGCGAGATGCACTTTAACCTCTTTGGATTCCTCATTCAGGCCGCCGCGGTCGCCTTTGAAGCTTCGCGCCTCGTCATGATCCAGATCTTGCTACACGGACTCAAGATGGATCCTCTAGTGTCGCTGCACTACTACGCACCCGTGTGCGCTGCCATTAATCTCCTCGCCTTGCCCTTCACGGAGGGTCTGGCGCCTTTCTACGAGCTAGCTCGCATCGGCCCCCTCATCCTACTCAGCAACGCGTGTGTCGCATTCTTCCTCAACGTTGCGGCTGTGTTCCTTGTGGGTGTTGGCAGTGGGCTCGTGCTCACGCTTGCGGGCGTGTTCAAGGATATCCTGCTCATCACGGGGTCGGTTCTCATCTTTTCGTCGGCGATTACGCCGCTGCAGATATTTGGGTATGCGATCGCGCTTGGAGGGCTGATCCTGTTCAAGCAGTCTGGAGGAAAATAGACTTATAGACGTGGCATTCCTAGATTTTCTTCGTGGTGTATATACATACAAACATGCCCTATTAACTGCTCTGTAAAATCGACATGGTACTTAAATAATGGTTTTAGTGGAAACATTTAGTATGGCTAATGTTGATTGGAGTGTTTTTATGCGATGTGATTGATATGGGATGACTGTGACAGGTGATGACTGGTATGAAGATATGTGGCGGCAGGAGAGCGCTGTTCACTGGTCATATCGCTAATCACGCAGTACTCCCTAACTGTTGCTGTTTGATACACTTGGTATTTCTTAAACAGGATAGAAAGTCGAGGTACTTATATAGGTTTTATTTGACATCGGGATTCGGCGTGACGGCACGCTGTCGTTCTGATTCCCGGTGGGGGGAGAAAGGTGGGATTGAATTCTGATCACACTCTTGTAATCATACAATAATACTGCTTTGTTTGAAGTTCACAAACATGTTTGGAGAACCCGAGAGCGTTGAGACAGAGGCCCAGCGCCACGCGGCGTTGATTCCTGAAATCATTACTAACGACAGCCTTTTATCAATACCGTTACTAACAGATCATTGCAATTTGCGCCACTCTAAAAGAACTAAGACAAATACAGCAATTTGAAAGCGAGGTGATTGTAGCCAAAAAAGTTGCCTTCCACGGCAAATAGATAGGCACTACCAGGGTTCGAACCTGGGTTACGGGAAGACTCTGGGAAGACTTCCTCAAAATCCCGTGTGCTGCCACTACACCATAGCGCCACGTGAAAAGCGCCTCGTTTTTGCACCATAGCTTCTCTTGCATGCCGTAGGCCCTTCACATTTTGCCTCATCGTCTGTTCCGTCATTTTCTTCCGACCACGATGTTCTCCCGACGAGTCCAAAAGGCAGCCGAGCCCCTCACGCGCCATCGCTGGGCACCGCCGCGTGCGACGCGTAAACCATTCCGGACGACGCCGGCAGCAGCGCAGCGGGCTTACTCTACGTCGAGCGGGTCAAGTAGTCGGCTGTCACCCGTGTTTTCTGCACTGCTCGTCCTCGGGATAGGGTGTACTGGCTATGGACTGTGCGTTTACGTTTTCCTGTTTTATACGCTGTCTAACGAGCGTATAGTTGGGAGCTATATGGGACATTGACGATGTGGCCGAGCGAGGTGCGCCAAGACCTACGCGACGCCCTCAAGGCGAAAGAGAAAAACGACCTCGGACTCAGTGGACAATATTTCCACCGGTGCGCGCTATTTCTCGGTTGTGTTTGGCATATCTTTACCGACTATAGGGCCTGGACGACAGTGCGGAACCTTCCGCTTGATACGCTGGGGGAGGAGCCATACCTAAAATTGTCGGGCGTCGCTGTCGCACTGGCGGACGTGTTCGAGCAGGATGGTCAACTCGAGCAGGCATATAATCTGTACCAGGAGGTGCTCAAGATTATGCAGGACGCGACGAGCTTGACGGGTAACGAGCGCTTACGCGCGGTGGCCATTGCCGGCAAAATTGGGGAACACGCAGAGACGCTGAATAAGCCCCAGGCGGAGGAGGAGAAGTATCTGCAGTGGGCTGTCGAGGAGGTTCTGCGTCTCGTCAAGGAGGCGAACGCCGGCGAGATTGACCCAGACGTTGATCAGCTAGTCTTGGCAGAACTTGATTTACCGCCTTGGGCGTCCTCTACCGATGTCGGTGCCCCGCTGGAGGCCCTTGCTGGGTTTTACAGGCGGATAGGAAAGATAGAGTGAGCTCACAATCACCTACTCTTTCCTTTTTTTTGACGTGCAAATAGCTTTGCTCTGCCTCTCTACCTCCAAGCCATATCTATTCTCATACCTCCACCACCACAAGAGTCGCCACCCGAAGACCAGTGTCGCGGCGCACAGCTCATGGGCAACATCTCCGAGCTCATCCTCCACCGCCCCGGCAAGCTCACCCCAGAAAGACTCAATCAAGCCGAGTCTTGGGCGAAGCAGGCGCTGGGCACGTTACAAAAGACGCGCAAGCTCCACGAGCCCATACCGATATGCGAAGTCGCGTATGCTGCGGCGCTGTTTAATGTTGGGTTTATGCGCGAGGTGGGTTGAACCTGTATCTTGCAGGGAAGCAGGTACTGACGCGTCGATAGATTGCGGGCGACAAGAGCATGGCGAGCAGGTTTTATACAAAAGGCTTGGAGCATTCGAGAGCCATTGGTATGCAGGAGGGTGTGACTGCTGCTGAGGAGTCGTTGAAGCGATTGGGGACCGCGGCGTAATGACCAGTATGACTTATCTTAGTGC
>JADNYV010000545.1:0-22725 GCA_015501055.1 Mucidula mucida | reverse complement strand
CAAAAACATCAAGTCGCAGATTGCTTGGGTGGACACAGCACTGGTGCAGCAGCTCGTCAGCTACGGCCTTCGGCTACAGGACGAGAAATTCACGCCCAAGACTCTGTACGACTACGCAGTCGGCGTGAACGCGCGGTTCACTGTCAACGGCGTGGATGTGACGGTCAAGGTGTGCACAGACACGATGCTGGCGTACCGGATCTCGTTCTCGCTATGGTGGATTGCCTTCGTGCTCAAGTTCGACCAGAACTATATTCAATCTGTTCTGGTTCGACGCGAGCAAAAGCGTCGCAATCTGCGGGTGGCAGGACTGACAAAGCTCATGCTGATGCGCTTCACCGAGGTCTGCCTCGGCTCAAAGTGGATGGCCGCACTCGAGGGCGAGAACGGACTGTTCACGAGGTTCGAGGACGGGCTTGTGCAGCACCTATCACGGAGTGTCGAGGCAAGCTACGACCTGCCAAACCCGGAGATCGTCGATATCGACCCGCTCATCGCATTCGAAGAGATCTTTGACTCATTCGAAAGCAGATTCGAGGTCAGCACTATCACGACGGATGAGTTCCAGAATTGGTCCAGCAGCTACGAGAAGCTGGTCGAACCAATGTCAATCATCAAGACGCTCGACTTGCTTGCGGACAGAATCCGCGCCACAGAGCCGGGAAAGGACAGGGAGATTCTAGAGGACTGCACAAAGACGCTACTACGGCGACTAGCTGTCCTTGATCCGGAGAGACACGGCCGTATCACCGCATCGTGGTCGGTACGAGAAGACGTCCAGCGAGTTCTGGACAGTGTTCTACCGCTCTCAGGCGGTCCGGTCGGATCTTCAAAGGAGCTATCGCAGTTGGCTGGCGAAGACGGTAAAGACAGCGAGTCGTCGGACAACGACTCGGTCACACCGTCGCAGTCTGCGTCACAGACTTGCAACTGTTCGCATAAGAAGCCAAAGAGGAAAGATGGCGACGATGACGATGATGATGAAGGCGAGCTACCGCCCGTCAAGTCATCACAGAAGCCCAAGAAAGCGCCTGTCAAGTCGCCGCAGGAGCCCAAGAAAGCACACGTCGAGTCGCAGTCGGATGAACTCATCATGACTTCGTACAACAAGTCAAAGTCGGGCGAAGCAGGCATGGCTAGCTTCCTCGAGTCTTGCAATGGGTCTTCCATCTGGGCGACGATCCAAAATTGGTCGTCGGACAATGCGGTGTCGGCGCAGTACTGGGCATGCTCAATGCTGCCGGCTACAAGATAGCCAACAAGACGTGGGCTGAAGACCTGGCACGCGCTGAGGAGGAACTGGGCGAAGACGAGGAGCTGGCAGAGGAGACTGTCAGAGCATTGCTCCACCGCCAACTCACCGAGGACGAGGTTCGCGAAGGGCTGATAAAGGCAAGCAACAACAGCCGAACGGACTGGTTTGATCACGCCGATATAGAGACGTACCTGGCTCAGCTGGGTTTCCGGCTGGCCCTAGTTGTGATCGAAAAGGACGTTTTGATCTATGTCAATCCTTCCGACCCGGAGGCTTTCGGTCTTCCCGAAAATGCGCCGACGCTATACATCGCGCATGTCAACCGGAACCACTGGAACAGCATCGTGCTCGGCGAGTCCGACAAGAAGCGCAACTACCGCTTCCGGATAGAAGCATCCAATGGCGGTGCTGACTTTGGTGATCTCGACGACTTCGAGAACACAGGCATCGACCTGGAAGCGTTCCTGGGCGAAACGGGCCAGACTCTCGACGACTTGGAGAACTTTGAATTGGATGACGATATCATCTCGAACTTGGAACCCAAGCAGTACAGCGAGACAAAGGACGGCGACGACAAGAAGAACGATGAGCAGACTACAAGCGAGTCTGCAGAGTCGGACGACGAGTCCGCTTGCTCAGTTGACTCGGAGGGCCAAACTTGGTACTCGGCAGTCGACTGCGAAGACAGACAAGAAGATCTGATGTCTGCTGACGTGTTTGACTTTGGCAAACAGAAGCCTCGGGTGCGATTGCCAGGCGGCAATACAACAACCTCGGACGAGGTCCACCCAGAGATGGAAGATTGCGACGAGTCAAGCTCGGCAGACACAGAGTCAATCAAGACAAAGTCGTCCACGAAGAAGTCTCGCAAGAAGAAGCTGACCAAGCGGAAGAAGAAGTCTGCCAAGAAAGAATCTGCCAAGGAAGAACTGGCTAAGCAAGAGCAGGCTAAGCAGGAGCAGGCCAAGCAGGAGCAGGCCAAGCAGGAGCAGGCCAAGCAGGAGCAGGAACAGGCCAAGGAAGACCTGGCGACTGGGAAGAAGAAGTCGGCAGCAGAGCAGGCTCAAGAGGAGGAGGCTCAAAAGGCCAAGATGGCCACCAAGGAGGCGGCTGAACGCGCCAAGGCGAAGCGAGCCGCCAGGGAGGCAGAGAAGCTCCGAAAGAAGCAGGAGGAGGAGAAGGCCAAGAGGAAGAAGCAAGCCGACACGGACGATGCACAAGAAGATTCAAAGTCCGAGACGTCCTCTACGGTTCCAAAGCTGATGCAGCGCATCAGTGGTAGAACTGGAGTAACGACCGGCAAGGTGCATCGTGGGCTGCTTGCTAAGGGACACATGGCAGTGTCCGATGATCCGAAGCCAGCTGAAGAGCCAACCAAGAAAAAGTGGACTTTCAGATGGTGGTGGACCAAGAAGCAGCCGGCCAACGAGGCAACAGCCAAGAAGGACGAGCAGGCGCTGGAACAGTGTCTCCCACGCAGTAACAAGAACATTACTGCACGCAAGATCATCTTCAGCATCGGTGGAGGTCTGATATGTGTCAGCCCAACACTTGCATGGAAGATCTGGGGCACAGGCCTGATCAAGTTCGGCTGGAGCACTCTGTGTTGGATGACAGGGGCTTTAGCAAAGATCGCGGCTGTAGCCTGGCAACCAATGCTCTTCGTTGTTCTTCCGGTGGTCATCGGCGGCGGCGCTGCTTATCTGGCAATTGACCAGCAACAACTTCTCGGTTCGAAACTTCACCAGTAACGTACGCTCAAGCGTACGCTGGATCTGGCGTCGGATCATCCCGAGTCAAGGTGATAGCACACACAGCAGCAGCGATGGAAAGCAAACGCGACCGCTCAAGACGGCACTGGGAACGCCAGCAAGTCTGTTTCCGCCTGCTAAACGTGGTTTACGCTATGGCAAGCGAGATCATGCTGGACTCAATGGACCGTATCGCAACGGCTGGAAGACACTGGAACAATGCCTAGCTGAGACCATGGATCAGATGAAAGACAAGACCGACAACGGAGTGACAGCAGGGACTCTGGCAGCACTCGGGAAGCGAGATCCAAACGCCAACGCGAAGCCGCTCTTTACGAGCAAGCCTGACGAGAAAGCCACGGACAAAACCAAGGACGGTTCGACTACAGGCGAAAAGCAGGTTGATGTCGACGACGGCAAGCAGATGTCTCAAGTGGACAAGGACCGTATCTTACTAGAACGGACAAAGGCACTGGTTGGCTACCTCTCGTACGTGCAGATGGACGTCAAGCACTTCACCAAGTTCTGTGCCGACGTCTATCGCGATGTCAAGACACGAGGCGACGCTCGCGGCCGTTATGCCGACTATCGATATCCGACATCTGGTGCTCAACTTCTTGAACAGAAGGCTGGCGGTTACTTCTACCTAGAACCAGGCTTGGCTAGTCGCAAGGAAGCTCTGACGGGTCTGAGCACAGTCTGGGTGCCTGACGAGGACTTCAAGGGTGACGGACAACTGATCGAGGCCGAATACGACGCGCAGAAGCACGCCATTAAGGCCAAAACCAAGTCAACCATGATACTGTACCTGGACGCGATGAACGACTACCTGTCTCACCGGCTGTTGCAAGTGCACCAGCAGCGAACGATTACCGAGGTCGACCCTACACGCAAATTTACGCTGGTCAACGGTGTACCGGGGTGCGGCAAGTCTTCTGAGATCTGCAGAGTGGCTACTCCGCAAGACCTTATCGCTGTTGTATCGACTGGTGGCCGAGATGACCTGCAAGCCAAGTTTACCAAGGCAGGCAAGCGAGCGACACAAGTTCGCACCGTCGGCAGCCGAGAGATGGGCCAACGCGAATACGGCAAGACAATCTACATCGACGAAGGCCTGATGTGTCATAAGGGTTTGCTCGTTTACATAGCCGAGCTCGTGGGAGCGCGTCATGTCAAGGTCTACGGCGACGATCAGCAGCTGGGGTTCAAGCCACGTGTGCCGGGCTACGAGATGGAGGATTACGATCTCGGCTGGATCGTTGAGTATCGCTCCGAGAGCAAGACGGCGACACAAGACACAGTCGTTGCGCTCGGCCGACTCAAGGTCAATGGCAAGGGCAACGAGTGCGACGGCAAGGGATACTATCCCAACGGCTTCACTACCATCAACCCGGTCGTCAAGAGCATTTATATGCGGACAATCCAAGGCGGAACCGGTGAGATCCCCAAGGATCCCGAGGCCAAGTACTTGACCTGGACTCAGGAAGACAAGAGAAAGCTCATCGCCGCTGGATTCAAGAACGCGAACACGATCAACGAGTTTGAGGGCGGTCGGGCAAACCACGTCATCCTGGTCCGATTGGCCAAGAAGATGGATCTGCGCCTGCGGACGGACTCTGAACAGCTCGTGGTTGGCATTTCGCGTCACACGGAGCGCTTCGACTACGTGACGGTCGAACAGACAGCGGCTGACGCTGATCTGATCAAGATGACTATCAATCGTCTAAATCTCGTCGAAGATCTGGCGGCGGCATACGGGGCTCACGCCTCGCCGCAGACAGATAGATGCTAGGAACTTTCGGCGGAGCAGCCACCTGGATTGTTGGCTCCACAGCCGAACTTTCCACCTGGTCTGACAAACGATGCTCCGCTAACACTAGCCCCCTCCCAGTGCCGACTGTACAGACAATAATGTTCCATAATAAGGCAAGTACATAACATCTATTTCTTCATGGCCCAGAGGAAAACAAACAAATTCACGCGGCGTTTCCACTAACACCCCTACACAGAGAATCAACTCTTACTATGGTTCCATCATCCGGGAACTAGACAAGCGATTTCGATCGCTCATCAGGTAAGTCTGTTTCCTGCTGCTCTGACTTCCCCCGCATTATTTACTCAGTTCCGGACGAGAAGCGCGGCAACATGAGGTTCATGGCTAATACGGAGAGATAGGCCCGAGATCTTGTACAACAAAGGCAAGAACATGGACGAGATCGAGGTGTTCTTGAATATGTACTACCAAGCCTCATTCGGCGCATTGACGGTCGAGAATGATTTCTCAGACTTCGACCGGTCACAAGAGCGTGTCGCCACGGCTCTGGATATTGCTCTGCTTTCTATGCTAGGCATGCATCCAGAGGACTTAGACAAGTGGGCTCGGGGACATTACAAGCATTCGAACATCTCGTTCTCGTTGGGGTTGGTTGCCTACCTACGGTATGTGAATGTACACTTCTCAACCCCTCGCTCAATGCTGACCAGAACTTTAGGTGGCAAAGGAAGTCTGGAGATGTCACGACATCTTTTGGTAATACCGTCCTGAATATGACGGCAATGTCGTGGTGTAAGTTGAATAACTGGCTTGGTCAAATATCGCCCATTATTATCAAGTCCATTCATGCTAACCAAACCAATCAGGTCTAGACTTGAAACCCGAGGAGGTACTGACGGCCATGTTTTTAGGCGATGACTCGTGGATGCAGCTGATCCCTTCCCCGGGGCTCAAAGAACGTGTCAAGAGCTGTTCTGAAAAGATTGGAATGCTGTTCAACGGAACGGCAAAGACAAGCTACTTCGACACGGGATATTTTTGCGGTTATTACATTTTGCAAGTTGGTAGCGAGATCAAACTCGCTGCTGATCCGTACCGCCGAGCCGTGAAGCTAGGACGATGGGATATGAAAGATCACGACATGGTGAAGGAGTGTTGGATCTCCTTTCAAGACAGCGTGAGGAATTACGAGGACCGACGAGTGCAGGAAGCTCTCGTGGACGCCGTACATGAGCGACATCCTTGGGCGTACGGCCCAAACGTGGATGCGTTGGTGTGCAGCTTGTACACACTGAAGAAATCGTTTAAGGAGTTTAGGAGGTTTTGGGACGAGAAAGTTTCTGTCACGGTGTATTAGGCATAGCCTTGTTTTGAATTAGGACTAACTACAGCGAGCAGGTTGCAACTGACCAAAGCTAACTCGCCGCGAAACAGGAAAACACAGATCCTTTCACGACGAAGACAACAACGACGATCAGTTAAGACTTGACGCAGTACCTAGACAAACAATGGCGCTCCGTTTCAGACACGATCCACCGTCCTTCAAACTACCCAAAGACATCCTGAAGGATGTGTACAGAGCAAAGGGGGAATTCACGAGGTACATTTTCGGGTACTCGGTTCTCTTCACCGAGGACAAAATCAGCAAATTGCGCAACACTCGGTTGCGCGCACACTCATTTCCGACTTTTCAGAAATCATTCTTTCAGTTTCTGAACAAGTCAAAAGCAGCGGACAAGAGCGCAGCCCAAGCGGACTTTGCGCTCAAGAAACGGACCGACCCGTACGCACAGTATGGCGAATACGACCGGAACGGCAGGTTCGTAGGAAGATTGGAGACCTGCGCAAGCAGAAGAAGTACGAGGAGGAACTGGAGAAGGAGAAGGAGGAGTACGCCGACCCGCAGATGTCATGGGATGAATACTACGCCAACTTGACGCCAGAGGAGCAGGCCTGGTATCGGAAAGGGAGTAGTGAACACGTTCCGACCCGACCGGCAGCGGCGAGACTGTCGACCCTTTCAAGTATCAAGACAAGGGGGAGACGTCGACTCAGGACAAAAGGAACGATTCCAAGACGGACAATTTCTCCGGGGAGAAAGAGAAGGAGAGCGACGAAGGGGCGAAGGAAGCAAGAAAGAAGAAGGAGCGGAAGAAGCAGTCGGATGACAGCAGTGGCAGCAAGAGAGGCGACAGCGATGAGGGCAGTTCGTCAAGAACTACGCACAACGATCCGCCGCCAGTGCCAGTGCCTTCATCTGGACGCTTCAGGCTAAGGGACTTTGACCTGTCCAGCCTGCAGAGGCCGAAGAATGCGGTTGAGACCCACGTCCCGGTCAAGCGCGGCGACTACAACAAGGTGCGGTCGTCCATCGTCGAGGGTCCGGACGGCGGCTACGTCATCACGGGACCGACAGGATGCGGCAAGAGCACGGTGGCGCTTCTGAAGCTTTTCAGCAACAAACAGACGCGCGTCCTGGTGGTCGAGCCAACGCAAGCGAACGCGGCTAACATCGAACACGAGTTCAGGCATATTCTGCCCAACCTCGTTGCTCGGGTTCCCGGGCTCGGAAGGGTGCCTGACGTGGCATTTCGAGCCTTGACAACATTAAAAGAGCCGCTTCCACAGCTAGTGGTGACAACGACGAAGAAAGTACTCGAGTACTTCAACTATCATGGTCAGATTACTCAGTTTGACTATCTGGTACTCGACGAATTTCACCTGCCAATCGAAGACATGGTGGAAGTGGTGGAACTCCTGCGCACGTTCAACGTGTGCAAGAAGTACATTCTTGTCTCGGCAACAGCACAGGGCTTCAAGGTGCACCCGCAGCTACCAAAGGCGGTGACCCGCGTCACCGGAGTCCTACCTCTCGGCAAGTTTCCGGCAGTTCTGGAGGGGAGTGATCTCGACCCTAGGGTCTTCGCTCAGCACGCAGACGGCACCTACGCCGTCGTTACACCTTCGCCGACAATGTCCCACACGCTATACAAGCAATATCGCGAGTGGAACCTTCGGACATTTCTGATCACGCGCGACACATATGCGTCGGACTACCTCAAGGCGGTCAGGAATTTTCATCCCCGCACGGCGTTTGTGTTGGAACCGGGCGTTGAGGCCGGCGTGACAATATCGATGGCGGTGTTGACTTCAATGGGGGCCACGATGGCAGTGAGATACGACGGCGATGTCGTAATCGAGGACATCCAGCCACTAGATACCGAGGCGGGCATCCAGCGGGGATCACGCGGCGGACGCGTAGTGCCGACTCTTTACATCGAGCCGGAGGCGCCGAAAAATGCGCCACCGGGCTCGAGTGCTAACTACTACCGTGCGCAGGCGATCATCAAGATGATCGCTCTTGGCGCCGATACGGAGAAGATCAAGGATAACGGCATTTTCGGCGCGTTTCCACGACTCAAGACGGTCACGCGTGAGCTGGCGCTGGCCGCGTTGGAGGAAGGGGGCGATCCTTTCATCTCCATCTACCGCCACAACGACGCCGGACAAGTCTTTGTCGAGTGCGGCGGCAGTGGGGGCGGCTTTCAGAAGCTGGCCAAGGCTGAGCTCAAGCTGTACCACTGGCCAACGGGGTTCTATGTCGCGCCAATTACCGACTTTTCGCGGCTGGATTCGGTATGTTTTTCTCTTTCTTCTCCGGTGCACTTTCTACTGCACCCCCCGCCCCAAACTCACAACCACCGCAAAATACTGCCTCCTCCCCTTTTCTGTTTATCTCCTCATATACAGTATCTACTTTGCTAACCCTCACATAGCAACCCGACACTTTCGTGTTGCGAAAACATCAGCTGTTGGCGGCAAGAACCATGGTCGAGGCCATTCCAGGCCTCGCGGACAAGTACACGCTAGGCGAACTAGTCTCGATGCTCATCGGCAAGATTGACGTCTACGCCAACGATCTCTTCGATGTGTTGAAGTCGATCTTCGTCGGGGACAAACCTGGCTCATTCTGCCTTCCACACAAGAAGGATGTTGCGCCAGAGATCGACGACTTCCTCAGACCTGCGCCTGAGGTGTTGAGACTTTTCAACCACATGGCTACGGAGCCAGTTGGCATCAAGTACATTCGGAATGTGTTCAGCAGGGGTGGCACGACTTACGCCGAGCACTCCTTTCAATACAGCGGGAAACAGCTGAACTTTTCATTTCCCGCCGACTACACCATGCGTGATGGTGCGATCGATGTTGATAAGTTATCCGGAGACGTCTTTTCCAAGTTGCAGCATATTCTTGCTGTCGAAATCCTGGTCAGAGGAGCACCGGAGAAGTGTGTTGATCTGATGAAATACAGTGATAGGGTGTCGCGCGAACACATATGGTTCGCGCGTGTTCGTGAGCATAGCTCGGGGGTGAATAGTAGCAAGGACTAGTTTGTGGTTAACGAACACGCGCCGCTCTCAAGCAATCATCAAGACACACGTCAAGACAACAACCGAGAGGAAGAATAGCGCGACAAGCGACAACAGTTGGATCAGTCATCTGAACAGAAACGAACGACAATCATGGCTCCCAACTGGCACTGTATCCTTTGCAAGGCGGAACAGGACACGGATATCGATCTACACATTTCGGAGCGGCACTCGGAGCCGGACCAGAAAAGCCGGATGATCGACGGCAAGGAGGTGATGATCACGGATGACCAATATGTGCGAGACCACGCGGACGCCGGAACCGACGACCCCGCGGTGGTGATAAAGCAGCCAAAGCGCACGGTTGTGCCGATCCCTGACATCTTTGAGTTGTTGGGCATCAAGGAGGATGATGTTGAGGGGGTGGTGACGGAGGTCGTGGGCGGTGCTTCGTGCACTGGATACGAGACCAAGCTGGTGCTCGAGGCGATTGACGAGTACAGCAGCTTCAAGGTGGACAGACTCCACTTTGTCGTCTCCTTCCTGGAGTGGGGTTTCCTGACGGGCTTTTCGGAGAGCTCCGAGGATGCTGGTGGTTGGTTTGTGAGGGAGAGCGTCACGTCTGGCAGCGGCCGGATTTACATCAAGGCTGCCGACATGCTTCCGGAGATCACCGACAAGCTCAAGGAGATGGGACTCGGACGGGAATTTACATTCCGTCGTCTGGGTCGACATTTCGCACCCAAGATTCCATTCTTGGTGTCCAAGAACAAGTCTCTGTCCAAATTCAGCATCACAGGGACGCCGATCAGCAACCGACTGGGAATTGACCCGGCGCTGTTTCTCACATGTACTTCGATCTTCGAGTACATCAAGCCACTCAAGAAGTGGACCAAGGAGGAACACCAGGCATTCATTGCCCACAACGCTTCGGTTCAAAAGGAGGCGCGCGGTGGTCAGCAGGAGTACCAGCCTCAGGATCTTCGGATCGACCCGGAAATGGCTCGGAAGCTTCGCGCGGAGGGCGAGTCCGACTTCACAAAGCGCTACCAAGGGCGTTTCGTGGACCAGAAGGACTTCGACAGACACTCCAAGGGGCAGGAGATGTTCGACAACATGCTGGCCAAGTCCAACGCTCGCGCTGGCATGGGCACGGCTGGTCTCGGTTCTTCCACTCCTCACTTGTGAGGGAGAAGGCACAGGGACTCGGGCAGTTGGCCCATTTTCATTATTGCGGTTTGCGATGCGGTTTTGCGGTTTTGCAGTTTCGTTTGCGGATCATTTTCATGATCAAAACGCTCTTTATTGCCGCAATGGCAACGACTCTCTGAAGAAAGATTCAATACTTTCTAACGTATGGCTTACCAAATCTCTTCTCATATTTCTTTGAGAAAATCTTCGAGAAAACCTACAAAAAAATTGGAGGAATTTCTTTTGTTTTGTTGGAAGTTCAACAAATTGACACGTACACGTTTTGGGTTGCAAATCCCAATATTTTGGTGCAGAATGTTTCGATTCGTGTCATTCATTTCTTTTATAGTTTCTTTACTTTATATTTAAAAAAAAAAAAAAAAAAAAACCTGCCTTGTCTTCAACCGTGACTGTAACTTAGCAACATTGAATGGCGACAATGTCACTTGATAGACGCACTTGACCAGTAGCTAGCCATCGACTAGCACTCGATGGAAGTTGAACTAATGACGATTCTCAGTAGGATCAAGGTTATGATGTACGAAGCGTGATGCCGTCGACAAGCGTACCAAGGCTGAAACCAACGACTAGAATCTAGACATATAGTCACTCCACCACCACACTGATGATGCCATGTAGAGCTCTAAGATATGGCTTCTTCTGCCCAGTTCTCCATGTTTCTTTCCATCCTTCTGTTAGACTAGATCCGCCAGGACGAGTGATTAACCTCGTGTGTAGAGCGCGTAGCTGGAAAAGCGGTGGGAGACCCACTGCCTTCTCAGACTAAAGTTGTCAGCTGAATTTGGCAACAAATGCAGTCTGAAGAAGAATTGCCGACGCTGGGACCTGAGACATCTGGCCACGTTTGAGTGGTGATGCTAAAAATGGGAAAGTGGAGATCGAACGAGGATGGACGGGGGAGGCGCCGGCGCTAGACCCGTTTCAGCCTCTAGAAATAGACAGCTAGGATTCCAAAAGATTCATCACAGCTAACTATTGCTAGTCTCATGCAATGCGTTCAGTGCTTCCGCGCAGATATCTCTCACAAACACTAGACGTCTGGCCTTTTACTTTGAGACCTCTCCTATGCCCCTCTGCCTTTCAGCTTCGCTCCTTCGTTTTTCGTCATCCTCGGCAACCCCTATATGCGTTTAGCGACGACAAGCATTCCGCCGTACAGCCCGAGTCTTCTCGAGATCCCGATCCATTCAGGGTTGATCGAATCTGGAGATAGGGCTCGTTCGACAAGGTGGCTATGCCGGGTTGCTCGTCACAAGCTCCAGCGCACTTATGAAGTCCGCTTAGAGCGCTGCGAGAAATGTCCATCCAGACGTCTCACAAGTGGCAACGTGACACAGGGCCAGGATTGAGTCTAGATTCGAGGGACTGATGCAATCACGGTGGTGGATCACAACGCCAAGAGGAACTCTGTTCCGAGGTCATGGTTACGGTGTGATGGTGTATTTGTCAGACCTTGGCAAGGTTCTTTAAAGAAGACGTTCTGCCAGCACGTCCGTCTCTTCAAACCCCCCCACCATGCTTTCTTCTTTCGCCGCATTCGCCCATGCTGTCACCAGCCAGACTCTGCAGCTCCTTTACAGTCTCATCCCTGGCCAACAGGCCGCCTTGCAAGTGGTAGTCTTCGTCATCGAAATCACCCTCTTTTCCGTTTTTCTCTTGCTTTTCCTCTGCGCCTGCGTTGCATTGGTTCTATGCCTTCTCCTCAACATTGCTGTCCTCCTCCACCCATGTCTGCGTGGTCGCATTGCAGGTGCGTCACTGTCTCTCCTTCTCGCCCTCACGACTATTTGTGCTCACGGCTGTCCTCATTGCACCTCAAGAGCATATTCGTCGTCAGCTCGATCTCATCGATGACCTGCCCGCGGACGAGTTGACGAGATGGATTGGTGCGCGTCGCCCCGTGGCCTACCCTCCGTCGTGCCGTCTTGGGAGTGTTGTCGCGGTCCTGGTGCATTATTCACGTCGCTGCCTCGCAGGTGAGCCGTCCCTCTCGTCTCATGCCCTTCTTGTATCGCGATTCCGCCCCAGTGGCTAGAATACGTGGCTCACCTGTTTTCCCTCCAGTGGTGCTTCTTTGGCAACTCCCGAACTTCGACAACCTAGCCGAGGAGCACGACCCAAGCTTCATCAAGTGGCTCAGAGACGATGGAGATCTGGTCGTCACGCACATCGGTCGATCTGGACCGTATATGGCCATCAATCGCGCTATCCTCCTCACAATCGGGGACGACGGGGTTGTAGAGTCGTTCCGTAAAGGCCCAGTCTCCAACTACGTTGACAAACTCGGCAAGCTAACCTGGGTCAACTGCTGCCTGAAGATCAGCGTCCGGGACTTCGACAAAGTGGTTGGTTGGCGCCGTGACCGTCGCTGGGTGTACGTTCTTTCCATCCCGACCCCCATTCACATTGTCGTCGCTCACACATCCACGCATCCACCAGCCGTAACTGGATCGATCTGGTTATAGAAAACGCCTTCCACTTTTCTTGGTCTCACGTGGATCCCCTCTACGACCCCAAAAGTCGGCCCTTGTCTGTGCGTCGCATTGTTTCCTCGTTATTGGTGTTCCACACTGCTAATCACACGTTCCGTGTTCTTGTTTTATCCGTTATAGCGTGTCGCACCTAGCCTCGCTCTCAACAAGCTGAGTGCGTACGGGAGTTTCGCCGTCCGCGAGCCTGCTCGCTCTTGCCATGTAGTACTCGGCGGCAAGGCAGCGGTCTTGGAGAAGCAATCGGACGAGAAGGTAGACGTAGTGAATCTCGTGTGACAAAGCTGTTGGCGTCAGCGCTCTGCCCTATTCTACCGAAAGACATACAATTTGCTGCCGTGTCGTCTGTTACACACGTTTGGCCTGTTTCCTTCGAGCCTCGGTTCTAGTGGGATGTACCTACATAGTTCGCAGCCTGTACGCGTAGTATTGTACATGGCGGTTCACCGTCGCAGATGACGACCCTGACCAAACACCGAATGGCAGGGTCAGCTTCGCCATCGACGCACTGAGAAACATGCTTGATATCTAGTCTAGGGTCTAGGCTAGTACATTTAGCGATGCTTTGTAGAGACACTTCCATGCGTTAGCGGTATTCAATAGATATCCGGTTGCCTCTTTCCCGCCTCGCAACTTCCTAACATCGAACACTGAGGTTACGTAGGTATACGCGGCGCAGGAACATACGACTGAGTTGACGACGACAATCCTCCTTTCTGGCTCCGGTTTCTCAAACAAATCGCTTGGGCTACTCACCTAAGAGGGCAGTATCTACAAGTTACGAAAAATCGACCTATGTCGAAGCTGCTAGAGGGCCTTTAGAGGATTCGCGAAGTGCCCCTCCATCTTAATCGAGCTCGACGACGTTGCGCAATCACCTCTCCATTATATCTCGCATTTGCCCACCAACCAAGAGTTAAAGAACGACAAAGTAATCATGTTATTGAAGACAACGCATATCGAATGCGAGTACAAGGTAAGCGATCAAGTTTCATAAGACGACAAAAAGAACAGCGCAGTATGTAAGAAGCCACGTCTCGGCAAGCACGAGTCCCTGTACCGTACGAAGGAAGTACCTAGACCTAATCGAGCTAACGAAGAGTCCGTGGAACATGAACAGCGAGGTCGTAGAAGAATAAAAGGGAGTGAGGACGAGGGGTGTGGGGAAAGGGGGCGGGTGGGGAAAAGAGAGAATGAGAGAGAAAAGAGAAAGAAAGAAAAGGCATAGGAAAGGGACGACTGGGTTTGGGAGATCTGGGAAGAGGACGACGTTCAAGCGAGATCATCTGCCGAAGGGAAGAAATTGGCGCCGACGATACCGAAGTGCTTCATGCGAGCGATGATGAAGTCGATGGGGGTGAGGTACGTGATATCCGAGGTTTCAGTGATACCGTCTCCGCCAGTGAGCAGGCCGCAGATCCTGCCGTCACCGGCGACGACACCTGCTCCAGAGTCTCCGGGCCGGGAGAAGGGGCCGGACTTGGAGGTACGAGGAAGCACGGCTACCTCCCTCGACGAAACACCAGGCAAATTTTCGTAGTAGCAGCGGACGACGGAACGGATGTTGTTGATGCGGCCGACTTGGAGTCCGGAGACGTTTCCGTTCTGGATGACCATAATAGTGGGCTCATTATCCTGGTCCTTCGTCTTCGGATCGGGATTGAGCATTTCCTTGTCCGAGAGGATACCACGACACCTGTGGAGACGGTCGCCGGGGTAGTCGAATGAGTGAGGGTTGGCGAGATGGGGGTACATCAACTTCTTGAAGTCGGCAGCGGCGACTTGGCCAAGATCGATGGCATTGCCGACGAAGTTACGCCTGCTGATCATGTCGGGGTGAATCTCGATAACTGCCCAGTCCTCGGTATACCGTCCCTCGCCTACGCTGAAGTCGATGCGGGGCGAAAAGACGACGTGGCCGATGATGCGCTTGGTCTCGTCCTCCCAGTCTCTCTTGACGTCCTTCTTCAACCTCTCAAACACTCCGATAGCATCATTCGCCTCGTCCATCTCGCGCTCTACCGCCTTCCGCTCTGCAGCAGCCTCGTCCTCCTCCAAGTTCTCGGCGAGTGCCAAGCGATTCTTGAGGTACACGAGGTTGGCGCTCTGACCATCGATCTTGTCCTGGATATCTTGGACGCGAGCGTCGAAGGCGGCCTTGCCGAGGAACATGACGTTGATACGACTCGCCCCGGTGCCATCCTTGTACTCGTACTGCTCGTCCTTCACCGCGTTCGGGTCGAACACGACATGCCTAGCTGTGACCATGAAGAGCTTCCCATTGCGGGTGAAGAAGAAGCCTCCCGTTCCCTCAAAGTGGGTTGTGCCGGCGTTGCAAATGGGGATGCCCAGGGAAGTGGAGAAGGGCTGACGAAGGTTGTAAGCAACGTTGGCGGCGATGGCGGGCTTGAACAGCGAGGCGGCAGATAAGGTGGCCTCGGATTCGCGGATCTGGACGTGGATGTCGGTGATGTTGTGCTGGACGAGGATGCTGCGGCAGTGGACAGCGACCTCGTAGCCCTTCTCACGAGTGAGAGAGCCGTGACGGACACCCATGAAGATGACAGCGGGAGGGGAAGCTTGGCCATCTACGCCGATGCGAAGTGGAGTCATGCCCGTATACAGGACACCCTGCTCCTGCAAATAGCTCTCCATCGCGACACTGACGGTCTCATCCCATACGCGGCTGAGAGGATGAGGGCCGAGAGGAGTCAGCACCTTGGCTTCCACGTAAACGTAAGGACCCGAGGAGGGCACCCAGACATCGCGATCGGATCGAGCGACGAGGATGGGCTTGGACTCCAACCCGTAGTAGAAGTTGGCTGCCTCGAGGTCTGAAGGAAGGAAAGGAGCACTGGGATCATCCATGGAGGGGATGGTGTACTTGGTGTTGCTGAAGGATATGCGAAGAGGGTGACGGACATCGAGCTAGTGATGGTCGAGTAGATAGCTGTATGATCGCGGCAGCTTACCTGTCCGATTCGGACTTGATCGCGTCTCAGACTTTACCACCATCGTCTGAGACGTGAGTACTGAACAGATCTATTATTATTCATCGTATACTCACAGAACCTGTAGCCATATCTTACTTACTGCTACAGGTATAATAATAGACTTTACCACCATCGTCTGAGACCCATATCTTACTTACTGCTACAGGTCTCCTCCTCCCGTGGTTTCCCCGAGTCCTCCCGCGACGACCTAGCGCGTACCGCGCCCGTCCTCGACTACCCCGCACTGCGTACGTCAGGTTATGGGCCCCGGAGCCGACGAAAAAATGTCGACTACGGAAATTAAGGTCGTCAGCACCGTCAAGCTCGCCAACGACGGGTCCAACTGGGTCACATACCGTGAAAAACTCGTCCAGAAGCTCAAGGCTGCCGGAGTCGGCCGCCATCTTCGCGGCACTGTTCCCACACCTCCCTTCGTCGTCTCCCACACCGGCAAATGGTACAGCTCAGCCGATACGGCGTTCGCCAAGCCACTGTCCGACGACGAGTCCGAAAAACTCGACATCGCGTTCGACAACTGGGAGACCAAGGAAGCGAAAATCCGGACCATCATCTACGAGTCAATCCCCAATGCTGCCTTCAACGCTATCAAATCCGCGTCTACCGCGAACGGCGTATGGGTCGCACTCGAGAAGTACATGAACGAGCGCGGCGACATGACACAGCAACTTCTCCTCACGCAACTCAACGACTTGCAATGCCCGGACGAATCTGGTGTCGAAACCTACATCACCGAGGCGGAGAACATGCAACAGCGTCTCGCCGGCATGGGAATGGACATCGCCGAGGACCAGCTCACCACCATCATCCTTAAAGGCCTTCCCCCTTCCTTCAACTCTACTCGTCAGACGCTCAATGCGGCCAGCAAAATTACTGGTCAGAAGGCTTCTCTCCAGACCGTCAAGTCCATCATCATGGAGGACTACCACGCCCGGACTACCAGCGAAAACACCAGCGACAATGTTGCAATGGCTGCCAATGGCGGCTCTCGCGGTTCATCCTCCGGCAGGTCTTCCTCGTCCAAGAGTGCAACGTGCACCAACTGCAAGCGCAGTGGGCACGTCGCCAAGGATTGTTGGGCGAAGGGCGGCGGACGTGAAGGGCAACAGCCTTGGAAGAAAAAGAAGGACAAGGACAAGGACAAGGACACGGCCGCTGTAGCTATCGATGATAGTGATGACGATGTAGTTACCATTGGTCATCGCAATACTGCGTTTATGGCATTTGGTTCCGATTATCACATGGAGGGCAATGCTCTCGCTACTGAGACCGAACGACCCGCATTCTTCGACAGCGCCGCATCCAAGACGTTCTCACCGGAGGTTCATTTGTTCAAGACTCTGGTCAAGATCAAACCCCGTCCCGTCACTGCAGCGAACGGCGAAACTATTTCTGCTGTTGCTAAGGGCGACCTGGTCATCACTCTTTCCAATGGGAACTCATCCACAAAGACGATATTCCGCCAGGCCTACTATGTGCCAAAGATGGCGTACACTCTCCTGTCTCTATCCCATATCAGTCGCGGCAAATGTCCCGTCTACATCAACCCGGACGATCGTACAATGTACATTTCCACTCCAAAACCAAACTCGACTGTCTTCGCCAAAATCCCCGAATCGAAAGGCATGTACGCCTGCAACATACCGTCATCTTCCAAGACCAACACTCTAAATCTGGGACCCGAAATTGCGCTTATTGCCAAGGTCAGAAGGTCACGCTTATGGAGTTGCACCACATATGTGGACATCGCGACCCGGCATCTTTACGACGGATGTACATCGACGGCCATATCGAGGGAATCAAGCTTGACCTGAATTCAAAGGCCAAGTTTTGCGAGATATGTGCCAAGGCCAAGGCCAAGCGCAAACCTTTTCCAAAGGAGGGGCACTACGAGTATGTCCAGGGAGCTGGAGACAAGGTGGTTACAGACCTAATTGGTCCTATGGACGTCAAGTCCCTTGGTGGCGCCCGTTACGCTTGCACGTTTCGGGATCTTCACACCCACGAATCTCGATCCGAGTACCTGCCTAAAAAGTCGGACGCCCTTGGCGCTTACAAGCGGTACGAAGTCTGGATCAAGGTGCAGAGGGGAGTTCAGGTCATTAAAGTCCTGGGCTCTGATCGAGGGGGAGAATTCACGAGCAAAGCTTTTGACGAGCATCTTCAAAGCCGTGGAACTGAACGTCATCTCAATGTTCATGACTCTCCTCAATCGAATGGGATCGCCGAGCGCTCAAACGGCTACTTAATGGACACGACTCGAGCATTCATTTTTGCGTCTGGCTTGCCGAACTATCTTTGGGCTGAGGCCCACCGGCATGCAGAGTATATCTGGAACCGGACGACGACGAAAGCAATCACCTCTGGAAAAACACCTTACGAGATGTCAACACAGCGCAAGCCAAACTTATCTGGTTTGCGACCGTGGGGTATGAAGTGCTGGTTGAAGTTGAAGGACCCAAAGAAGCTCACAGAACGTGTTATCCAAGTCCACTTTGTGGGTGTTGACACGGAGTCGAAGGGTTGGAGGATTTATTGGCCGAAACACAAGAAGGTATCTGTGGAACGGGATGTCTATTTCAATCAAGAGGACATTATCCCAGAGCCTGTGGAGTTCGAGGGGGAGATAGAAGAGGTAACCGACAATGTCGAACCACCCCAGACTCTAGAACCAATGCCATCCATTCCATCCATTCCACCAATCCAAATTCCAGCCAATCCACCGCCGCCACCAGTTGAAGAGGCACCATTATCACCTCTCACCGAGTTGTCAGAGTCTGACAACGAACCTGCTGAACCTGAACCTCTTCCTGGGCGCCCCAAACGCTCAACCGCTGCCAAACCTGGTTCCTACAAGGAACGCGACCTCCGTACACGCCCAACCACCGCCGGTATCGCCGCTATAGTCAAATTTATCCTCGAATCCGAATCAGAGGAAGAACCGTGTGACTTCGCAATGCTTGTTGATGCTGAGCCGATGACGACAAAGGAGGCGCTCGAAGGAGATGACAGCGAGGTCTGGAAACAGTCCATCATCGAGGAGATCAAGCAATGTGAAAAGTTTGAAACATGGGAGCTGATGTCGGCTGATGAGGTTCCCAAGGGTGTTAACCTTGTCAGCACCAAATTTGTGTTTCGCGTTAAGCGCGATGAGTTCGGGAACTTTGCGCGCGCCAAAGCTCGTTTCGTCGCCCGCGGATTCTCACAAATCAAGGGTGTCGACTATTACGACAGCTATGCGCCCGTTGTCCGGCTGTCGACATTGCGAACACTGCTGTCAATTGGTGCATCAATGGGTGCTATCATTGACCAAGCCGACATCAAGAACGCTTACCTCCACGCTCCAATCCTTGAGGACGTCTACATCCAATTTCCTCCAGAACTCGACGACCTCTTCACCATTCCGGATCACCTGAAAGGCCAAAAGCGGTATGGAAAACTGAAGAAGGGGTTATACGGCACGAAGCAGGCAGGCAGAGGCCTGTACAAAAAGTTGAAGTCCACCATGGAAGGTATGGGCTTCACCGTGAGCGATGCTGACGAAGCGGTCTTCCAACGCATCGACGGGGACCGTTACACGCTCGTAGCAGTGGCAACTGATGATTTTACCATCATAGCCCACTCCCAGGAAGAATCGGACGCCTTCAAAGCGGAGCTCGGAAAGCACTTCGAGCTTGTTGATCTTGGAGCCATCCACTGGCTGCTCGGGATGCAAATCACGCGGGACCTAGATGCAAAAACCATCAGCATCGGTCAGAAGGCCTACATCGAAACGCTTGTGAAGCGATTCGCGATCGAAAATCACGCACCGTTTTCAACACCAATGGAGGCCAGCATAACTCTCCACACCAACTCACCTTCGGTTTCTCAAGAACCAACCACCGCTCGAGAAAAACAACAGTACCTTGAGATCATCGGATCCCTTATGTATGCCAACGTCGGATCACGTCCAGATATCGCCTTCGCCGTGTCAACTTTGTCACAGTTCGTCGAAGACCCGCGATCCACTCACATCAAAGCGGCCTTCCGCGTCCTCCGATACCTCAAGGGCACGAAGGACTTCAAACTCATCCTTGGCGGTCCAGAGATCACGCTCATCGCATACCATGATGCGTCGTTCGCAAACCAACCCGGCAGGAAATCCATGTCCGGATTCGTGTTGTACGTCGGCCGTGGTGCCGTGCACTGGACTTCTAAGAAACAGTCACTTGTTACCCTGTCTACAGGCGAATCAGAATATGTTGGACTCACCCCGGCATCCAAGAACATCATCTGGATCCACAAACTGTTCAAACAGTTATCCCCGCTCCTTCAAAACCCTTCCATCTATCCATCCAATCCTACCACGCTCTTTACCGACTCGGAAAATGCCAAATCCATTGCCAAAGATTCCGTATTCCACGAGCGCACGAAGCACATCGACATCTGTTTTCATTTTGTGCGTCAAGCTATTGCTTTGGGTCATGTTTCCTTGGCATATTGTCAGACCGACAACATGATCGCCAATACGCTCACCAAGCCGCTGGCCCGCGCTAAATTTGAGCACTTCCGAAGTCTCCTTGGTCTTGAAGGTTAGGACCCTGCACTGCTCGAGGGGGAGTGACGGACATCGAGCTAGTGATGGTCGAGTAGATAGCTGTATGATCGCGGCAGCTTACCTGTCCGATTCGGACTTGATCGCGTCTCAGACTTTACCACCATCGTCTGAGACGTGAGTACTGAACAGATCTATTATTATTCATCGTATACTCACAGAACCTGTAGCCATATCTTACTTACTGCTACAGGTATAATAATAGACTTTACCACCATCGTCTGAGACCCATATCTTACTTACTGCTACAGGTCTCCTCCTCCCGTGGTTTCCCCGAGTCCTCCCGCGACGACCTAGCGCGTACCGCGCCCGTCCTCGACTACCCCGCACTGCGTACGTCAGAGGGGGTAGGGAGTCACGAGTGGTAGTCTGAACGTAGGTCGCTGTGTTTGACACTGGGGGAAGAAAAGAGGAACAAAGTTAGAACCGGGCAAAGGGTAGAGAGAAACGTGACACACTTGGTCGCACGGTGGGCTCAGCAATAAGCAAAGTGAAGACAAGTAGGGAACTTGACGAGGGAATCAGAGCAATCGAGGATGCTTGGATTTATATGCAAAGTCTCTGCTACGCACGTGTGCTCGGCCTTTGGCGCCTGCTTCTGTCCTTACCCGTGTCGCACGCATCGATGGCTTCAAGTCTCGATATTTTGCCGGGCGTGATCCGAATGAATTGAGCAGTCAGCAGGCATGCGTCGTCACCCCAAAACGGCCCTACAACGTTCGTAGAACCTAGAAAGCTCCACGCGTTGATTCGGAGCCCCGTTCAATCACGGACACGCCAACAACCCTGTGCCCTCTGACCATGAAAGGTAACTTTACCACGCCATGCTATCTGCGAGATTTTAGCGAAGTCCCACAGCGCTCCGTCCAGCCCGAGTTCCTTCCAGCTTATCACAGCCTGTTATCCGAGGTCGGAACTCGGAAGAGCTGCGATATCACTTCGGCTAACTCAACCTCCATCCCTATTCTACTGCGAAACGGGGTGGTGATATAATTCAAATCCAGACCTTCTGATGCGCAGCAGTGACACCCGTTTCACGATTATACTCCCAAGTTGGTCCTTAATTTGCTTCTAGTCTTAATCATGTTCGCATACCAATCGGATACTGGGCTTTCGAAGTATCGGACGGAGAACCGTTCATTCAAGGTCAACTCCCTTACTTGGAGAAGGCTCTGGGATGGGCAGCGTCGTACGGTCTTAAGGTCATCGTCGACCTGCACGGTACGCGTCCGACTTCCGACGAAGGATCTGTTCTGATAAGTTGACCTCATAGGTTGCTCCGGGTAGTCAGAATGGGTTAGTCTGACGCTCATGATGCATGCAGTCGATTTACTTTCCACATTCAGATTCGATAATTCTGGACAGAAGAAGGTTACCCGTAAGTTCTTTCTTGAGTCAGCTCCCGACTCGTCGGCTCAATGCATCTTAGTGAATGGCACACGCAGCAATCTTACATCGACCGCACGAACAACATCATGAAGACAATAGCATCCATGTACCGCGACAGGGCAGATGTTGTAGCTACCATCGCCCCATTAAATGAGTACGCTTGTTCTTTTCATCAGTTCAATATGCAATCTGATGAACACATGCAGACCAGCTGGCTATCGCGGGTCGGATGTCCTCAGCGTTACGAAACAAGTAGGTTTCTGTTATTTTGAACGATACTGCAGCTGATGCAGGGTTGCTAGTATTGGCTTGACAGTTATGGGAATGTGCGGTATGCTTTTTTCGGTCAGCCTACAACCACACTTAAGTTAATGGCGGCGCTCCAGATACCCTTATGGCTCCTCTCGCCAGTCAAACAACCTTGTCCTTGTACATGACGCATTCCAACCACTCAGTTACTGGAATAATTTTGGCAGCAACCTCGACGGTGTTGCCATGGACACTCACATCTACCAAATGTTCTCTGATGAGGTAACTTTCGTTATGTGCTTTGTGGCAACGGTCATTTATGATTTCATAGGAAAACGCGAGGAGTAATGACGAACATATTTCCGTAGCGTGCGATAAGGCAAGCTCGCTTTCGTCCTTTCATTTGTGGACCATCGTCGGCGAGTGGACACCTGCTGCCACCGACTGTGCGAAGTATCTCAACGGTCGGTCAGTAAATTTGATACAGAGTTGAAAACTCTCCAGGAACTAATGACCGTTGTAGCGGTGTTGGCTCGCGTTATGACGGTTCCTATCCTGGATCTTCGCGGGTAGGGAGTTGCAGTAGCCGCACGGGTTCTGGTTCCACGTTTAGCTCCAGTTACAAAACGTT